>LUCM01007500.1:81493-114056 GCA_008360955.1 Fasciolopsis buskii
GATGATGATGATGATGATGATGATGATGATGATGATGATGATGATGATGATGATGATGAGGATGATGATGATGATGATGACTGGATACGAAATCCATGCCAACTGCTGCCCGGTCTTTATTCCAGCATCATTTGAGGTGGAGTGACCGTAAACGTAGGCTCGAATGCAAAGATGCATGATTTCCGATGGCTTGCATCGAGGCAACATCATTCCTAACAAGCTATCATGCAACCATGTTTTTTCAATATATATGTATTTTAGTGTATGGAATACCTCACCACCCATGGCATTTCAGTTGAGTCCTATGTCTACGTGACGCATTCATCGTGACCCATTCATTCGCACCGATTTTCTCGCAAAATCCAGGCTACCGCTTATTTTTTTCCAGTAAGTCCTTCTAGTTATCGCCATATACGCATAACCATTCTGTGTCCTGTACGCAGCAACTGAAAATGTAATGACAAATGTGTCATGATGAGTGCAACATGAATAAACCCATGCATTTAAATTTTATCGAGATGGACATTGCTATTCTGGATGGAACAACCTATGGTGCAATATTATTGAAATGTTCATCACTGTTGAGGCCTCGTCAGTAAATTACGAGAAGAAAATAAATTTTCCAATCTTTCTAGGAGTCAATTTGTGTGGAAAATTTCCAATGATTCCTAATGTGAAATCGACCCCTAACTTTGCTCTCGAAAACTGTGGGAACACTTTGTACAGCTGAGAAGCAAACCCAGAGGAAGTGACTGTAGGAATGGCTTTTTGTCTGAGTTGATAGAAATGCCAACAAAGCATGATCCGGGATTACATCCCGGCCACAATGCGATTCTCGAGGATACAATGAAGTGGAGCACTTCCGCTTACTCATGAGTAGTTAAAATCACTGTCAAAAACGATGTAAAAATTGGGATTGGGTTCGTGCGAATTCCCAATTAGGGCACACACAAGGAATTGGACTGAAAAAAGTACCAGCTTTGTAGATGCGCTACACAGAATTTGGAATCCAGCCTAATCTGCGGGTAGAAACACTTACTGTACCATGTAGTACAACCGAGTTGAGTAGCATTGTCCATTACTTGATCACATGATATTTGAGTTAACAGGTCACAGCTGCAAAGACTGACTTCCAGTGTACTCATCATGTTCTGCCACCCATCATCCATTCATTTCTGTACCTGCATTCGGGCAATTGGCTACGACGGATAAACAGCATTTAATCCAAGGGATTTTGAATATCAGCACAAATGGTTTCTAGAGCTGCACGGGCGTTTGTGAAAATCTCCTTACTCCTCCGACAAAGGCATCGGAGAAAGTGCACTTGACTTTCCTCATTGTCTGCCTTTCGGATTCTCAAGGGTGAATCAAAACACATTCAGCCCAGCTGTAGTGCGTCACGGTTATTCATGTTGAAGATACTTCAAATCATGTGATTTGTGGCGATGCATCCAAATTTTCACGTCCGGTAGAACTCGACCATTAAAAATGACTCGAGTTTCTGATTGCGATTGCGTCAAGACATGAGTACAAATATCTGTTTCTCCCGTTTTGTAGTTTGCAGACTGATTTTCAAAGAATGCTATGATATCGATATGTGCTGGCTATTTGTTCAGTTTCGAACCTCAAATAAACGTCAATCAATATGAACTTTTAAATTGTCAAAATGCAATTCCATTTTCTATGTTATCATTAATTGAAATCTCCGTTCATCTCAAACATGTGAACTAAATTGAATGAAATCTGTAAAATGTTGTTCACGATGAGTTTTTGTACACAGCTGCAAGAGAAACGTAAACAAGTGTGCCCGCATCATCGAATTTATTTCGGAAAACGTTTCATCGTTTGTCCGAATACATTGCACATTGCCGAATTAAGTCTGATAATAGGTTGGTCTTTAAAAGCAATACAATTGATTAGAATAGAACAGTATTTGACCATCACAACGGTCATACAAATTCACAACATCTGGTTTACTATCTCCAGGTTTGTCTGTGGTCCCCAAGTCATGACTAGTCCTGTTCATACGCAGCCTGCTTCTCATGTTTCGCGTACACGGTTTACCGGCTCCGCATCAAATGCTCTCTCGTCAGCTAAACAAAACTCAGCTCCGTCTAGCACTTGAATACCACAATCTTTTATTCGTGATGATTCGTTTTTAGTTATTTTTTTCTACTTGACACGAATACGAACATCAGGGAAGTTATTCGGCCAATCTATGATTCTCTCTAAAATTCCCGTTTGCCGTCCCTAGTCCCTTTGTCTGTCTGATAACAAGTTAATTTTCAGTAACTGACTGGCAGTAATCTCATTGCAGCCGTGGCAGTGTAAGCAGTCAACTGAATATGTGCGGGTACAACTCTTGTCCGGAATTTGTAGTACTACTAACCACACAGACAACTGTCCAGGTCGTCCGTTACCGATGTCTAATAAGTCCGCTGAACCTAGTTGTGAAAAGATTCATATGTGCACCAGTATCTGTGATCCAAACCCTGCACGTTCGGACCGCACATTGCAACTCTATTGAGAGTATCGCTCCTTTATGTTTTTCGGAGCTTGGCTGGAAAGCTACTCTTTATGTAACCTTTTCTTACCTATCGTATGCGCAAGTGTCTATAACATTTCTCGCATTATTTCGGAAACTCATCCGAATCATTCGGATTTATGTCAAAAATATTCGGCAGAATACAAGAATCGCTCTGCCTCTGACAAGATTTGTCAAGAATAAATCTCGCGCAATATGAAGTGTAACACTTTACCCGACGTACGTGCAAACGTACCCTTGTATGATCGATCACGTTCCAGACGTGTACAAACGAGACCACGACAAATCAGTTGGACTCCTTTTCCGATTAGATACGATGTGATTGTGCATAAATACGCAATGTACTAGCGCTATCCTCAACAGATATTTGCCATCAAATGTAACAGTTCTATTCTGTACTTTTTCCAGGGGCCGTTAAACTCCATATAGCTGGGCTAATTTATGCATTTCCATTCGCGTACAAACTTCCCATTTTTGAAATAGAAATCAACAAATCGATCGTTTCTCGAATTCTACTTCACCCCGTAATTGATAAAGTGTTTTCTGACGAGGCGGTTCACTTTGCGCATTTCAGCTTAGCTCAAGTGTAATAGATATTTCTTTCTGTTGATACAATAGAGGTGTGGTTGACAATGGACCCGGAAGGACCTTGACGAAAGGCAGAGTATGTGGTAACGGAATGCGTATAGATGAGTGCGGAATGTTATCTACAAGATAGAATAAAATGGTAGGTTTAAGTGAGATAAATAATTAGGAAATGGATTCAATCCGTTAGGTTTGATAGTCCTAGCAAATTTCAAAACTCCCATCGGTCATTAAGATTGGATTAGTGTCGTTAGCTTTTCACATGGTGGTCTTTGGTCCTACTCGGATGAGCTACAATCTCAGCACCAATAGTTCAGTTTACATAGGTCCGGGAAATCCGCAATCGCTTTTGTAGCAGACAGGGAAGAATTTGCAAAGTTTTATTCTGTTAGATGGGACCCTCCAGGATGTGATACTGCGCACTTTCTGTGAGCTAATCATGTGGTCACAATTAATGGGATGACCAGGAACGGAGGTTTTACGGGCTTCCATCAAACCGTAAAAGTAAGCATTTCTATGAATGTGCATTTAATCACCGAGTTTACGGTTGCAAATGAAGGTGAATTTCTAAAAAGATGGTACAAATGTCCTCTAATCAAAAGCTATGATGAGTTTGCTAGACTAGACATATTCGTAGAAGTCCGCTAGAACAGAGAGCGCCTTATCAAGGCTAACCGGATCGTCAGACCTGATCCATCTAAATTCACATGCATGCTAGATCAAGGTCCGTTTTGGAGTCAGTACTCCGCGGTCCCTTTTCGTTATCGAATTGAAACCACACCCATGCATCATCCTCCCTATTCTCTAAACAAACGAGGAAGGTCCGTGCAAATATAACTGAGTCAGTTAACCAATCCACAGAGACAAACGGATAATCATTTGAGCAATCTTCCTAATGACATACAAGCGAAATTTTGGTCATGCTATGACAGACCATACTGCTGGAATGTTAGAATTTGTCACGCGTTTCTCGAATCTTTGAACCCAGTTTGATTTCCTGATTGTTACGTATATTTTGGCAAACATGAGACGGGTGAATTGATTTATTGAGCCAATTTGATAAAATTTGAATACACTGAAATTGAGAGCAAGGTTAGATTTGATGAATACCGTCAGAGTTTGGTTCACAGGTCGAGTAGAAATCAGTGAACAATCAATGAACATTGTTGAGTTAAGCAATACAATCGGTTTGAACAAGCGTTTAACTGAGTGACTGTTTGATCGGATAATTCGTAGCGTGGCTCCGAGAGCGGGATTAAGAAGTGGCGCCTCAATTCCTTGCCGTTATAGATGTTTTCTTGTTTGTTTTGCGTCCACAGTATGTTGCTCGAATGACCACGTCCGAATAACAAAATCCCATAAAAGCTACTTTTATCCGCTATAAATTCTGATTACAGTGGTTTTCTATACAAAATTGTCGTGCTTCGCAGGCATGTTTTTGAACCGGATCACGTGTTTGATTTCCAAGGTACAAGTTCCAAGCAAATGTATGCATGGATCGATTGAAGGGCAATTTTGTTTAATCCGAGCAGTCGCCTCGTTAAAGTTTGGTTTCGGTGCTTTCCGAAGGTCAAACGGATATTCGGATTTCGCTTGTCTCGGTAATTCTTTTAGTACCTGGAATTAACTGAACAGCTTTCTGTTCGGGAAATCTATCTTGTTGGGATGTTTGGGCCAAAGCAGTCCCACAAAAAGTTATTCGCAATTCGTTTCACAACTATTGACAATTCCAGTTTCGAAACTGCCGACTGAGGTAACGAATATAATTAACAGACTGAACCTAGTCCACAACACACCCATACGATTAGTCATTATGGTTATTGATTCGCTTGTATCCAACCAAGCAGTTAATCAGTACAAATTACGAACGTGCACCAAAGTACCAGCGAGTGTGTGTGTGTGACGACTCGTTTATCACATTGTTTCGGAGAAAAACCAAACCATCCTAATCTGGTTGGAGTACCGAACGGTTTCCGAGCAAAACGATCGATATCAGTGCTGTGCCTGATATTTTTCATTGGTAGTTTGTTTTGTTCCCAGCTACTGGCTTGCCACTGTTTTTGCCTTCCTAAAATAGGTCGCAATCTGACGAATACTTTCGAGTCTATTTTGCACCCGGTTATTTTTGATCTAAAACAAATCCCAAAATGAATAGCATTTTCAGGCAATTTACCGAATTCATTTAGTTGCAGTGATATAAACTGGAAGTCAAAGAACCCAGCACAAAGTGGACACCGACATAACGACTAGTTATTGACCTTATATTCAAAATAAATGAAAATGACTTCACCATATTTTCGAATTTGCAATTCGGAACTGCCTAATTTCAAATTTTCGGCATGAAAATTATCAAGGTTAATGAATTTACTCGGGTCTTATATGCAGCTTGTTTTAATTCAGCATAAAACACAACTTCAAATTGAGTATATTGGGTGGGCCCAAATCGAAATCCTTACGAGTAGGCATTAAACGGTCGTAGTTGATGATGATCGGGTTTCGAGTTTACTCGGACGATGACCGACGTCAGTTTAGTTGATAATACAGCGCACGGAATGCTTGCGGCTTACCCCTTCAATGCGACTTTGTCCAGAATACCATCATCATACGTTGGATCACGGAATTGGCTGAACTGGTGTTGCATCCCATCGCCTACTGTGATCGATCTAACTGCTGTGTCTTCGGTCGGAACGGCCAATAAATGCTAGCGCATATTGCGCACACCAGCATATTTGGACCAATCAGGCTTCAAGTCCCTCCGGCAGTGTGCTTATTGGCAAATAAAATCTATCGACCTTGAAGACAGGCTAATAACGTCCGTGGGAGTAAAGATTGATCGAATGTGCTGCATGTGCGAATTTGTGACGTGCGTGGTTGAGGCTACCAGTTCAGGGCAAGGGAATCCCTAATCTTACCACGGACGGACCCCTTACCTCATTGTAACTGCTCCTCATGCGCCATAAACCATCAGGTGCAAAATCGGCTATCGTTAAACTAACTAACTGCTTTCTAACATCGTGCTCTAAGCTGCTTACGACGCACACAACTGGAACCTCATTGTGACCGACGTGCCATGACTTGCAGCTCAGGCCTCTCTGGGAATACAGTGCCATCGTACGCACAACTAATATCGAAAGAATGTGGCTGTTTAGTTGTCACACCAGGATCATTGAACGATCAGCATACACGCCTTAGATGATCCCCACTTAGAATCCCCGGGGTTAACTGGAAAGGCTGGCCTATGCAAACACAGAAACTGCAATATGGAATTTTAACCTGGCTGACCACAATTTAGGTGGCGTTGTTCACAACTCAGGTCATACACTGTATAGGATTGATCGGATGGCCGGAGGCTCGAACTTGGATTCCGCAGACACTGACACGCTGTCGGTGTTGCAAATTAATACCAATCCCATTTACTAATTGCAAGCAACTGTGAGACATGTCTGTTGTTTAATCAGATCCCGAAAATTCGAACTGAGATGGTCGAAAATGTTCTTTCAATCATCCATTAGCTAACTTGTTCATTTCTGAGCAATGGTACATTTGTATTGAGTGCGTGATAGTTCTCGCAACTCGTTGTTTGCGGAGAAAGAAGCGTTGCTAGTGCATCGAACGCATTCCGTGCTCTGTAGTAGCGGACAAACCAACAAACGGTTAGTTGACATCCGAAGGTCGACTTTCAGGTGAGTGGTAGAATTTCAAATTGGCAAAACTTCCGACGGTAAGCAAATCTGCATTCTATTCTCGTGCTTCTCGATATTCGTGTCCACATCAATGAGGCTTTCTCTTCCTGCGTATAGTATTCATGGATATGTTCTTTCTCTCGTAACCTGACACTAACATGCCTCTGCAATCATTTGCGATCACCCAGAAAAGTAATTCAACCACAAATGGGCTGCGATTACTCATGTCACTTATCCCACAAGCCCGACCGTTTAGGCAGTTTCCTCGTGGGACTCAATGTCACATTCAGTGATGTCGGACTCTGAGTTTACTTTGTACTGCCGGCTGTCCGTCTTTCTGGCTGTCTCTCTGTCTATCCGGTTTTCCGTTTAACTGTTGACCTCGTGCGCGTACTTGTGTGCACGCTTTCCTCTACCTTTTTGCATATGTGCGAACCGTTTTCTGTCTGATCGAACCACTCATATTGAAGATTCTCATAGTTCACCTTGTGAACCGAACCCAGTCCTCTTGGTTGACACGGCCTTGATTGTCTGAGGAGAAACATATCTCCCAAATTTCCATAAGTTGAATTCCCGTTACCTCTGTCTTTTTCTGATTTCTCTTAAAGTGCACCTGGTTTATTCACTCACTTTCGGCCACCAGCACGTCTTGTCCTCACCCAGCTAGTCTCTGTGGCCCCAAAACGTCCTTTCGGTTCACACGCGAATGAAAAATTGTTAACCCTCGTCCAGTTGAATTTTTCATGTTAGCATGTGTACACTCATGATCCTGTGCATTCCCCACATCTTAAACCAAAGGATCATTTCTGACAATCTTATTTTCATAGAAAACAAAATGTTATTTCTATTTGCCATTTAGAGTACTATTCGGAAATTAAAAGTAAATGTTGTGATAAAATATTTTAACTTTTATCTTTCAATTTGATTTCCTTTTGCTGTACAGAAGAAAAACATGAAGTTGATTACATTTTATATCTCCCCATACAATAGATTTCGTCACTCTGACGGGTTGTTTGACAAATAACGGGCTTGTCTTTATTCAACCTATTGGTCGTGTTTTCGACTTGATTCATCCTCACACGCCGTCCACCCACGTCTGACAGAAGTGTCATTGCAATCAGTCAGAGTTTCTTGCAACCATACCAACCATCTAATTGACCATATTATGGAGTGTAGAAAACTAAACCACCTTGCTAGAAAGCGTATTAACCGATGAATGATCTCAGCTGTAACTAATTCTCGTACAAAAGAACACCGATTTATGAACTGTTTTAACAGAACTTGAGAAAACCAACTCCACGCAAAGTAAGTTTTATCTTGCTGCGTCTACCGATTTTCTAAACTATGGAATAAGAAATCAGTAATGTACACGCAATCATCATAATACTGGTACACATCACGTATTTATTATATACACTCATCCAGATACTACGTACTACTTCCATATATATGTATATATATATATACTGCAGCATTCTGTCCTCGTTCCTGAGGTTGGCTCAGCCCAAATGACAAAGAATTAACAACGAATCACAGTTGTGATTCTTCTGTGGGATGTTCGACGAAGAGCTCCCATGCACACTCCTAATGCTACAGATTCGATTCTGGTGAGAAACATCAATTCGGAGTGTACAAGAATGTGGATGTTTGGACAAGAGAGAACCGGGTACGAATAACTGACGAGCGACAATAACCGCGAAACCGGCCGCGTGCTCCCGGGCAAACTTTGTTCATTCGTTCAGATACTACTTATTACATATGTATAAGTATATTTTTGTGCATACAGAAAACCTCTCTACATGGCTTACGCCACCATAACCATGGTAATAGATGGAATATTACGAATTCACCCCTTTCCGAGTCGCTGATTTCCTATTAAAGTCTGTCAGTTCTCTAAGGACAAGTTACTATCCGTTTGGTCAAATCAAAGCAGGGTGAATTCAAGATGTCGAACCCCAAACCTCGGCTCCGGAGACCTGGTCAAGAAACATAAGACAGCGATTGGCAGTGCCGTTTAACATACTGTGCTGTTGGATCAATCCGATTTAGGAGTCCCAAAATACCAGGAGCCATGAAGAACTAATCGGAGAGAGAAAATGTGGCATTTAGAACGTAGACAAGATGTTATGGACATGTTCGATGGGGAATCACCGTAGCTACTTGTCTTTGCCACGAAAGGACATTTGTGGTTTTCCTCGAAAAATTAAACACCTGTTAAGCCATAGGCCTATCGTGACCGGTTTAATTTATTCATTGTTAATCTCTAACGTGAATCCCAGGGCCCCAGTCACAATTTAGGGCCGAACAAAATAACAAGGAATTTTTTATTGGGATGGACAAATGCGGGGGGTTCGAGTCTCTACAGGCCACGCGAAATCATTGAAGGCTAGATGCTGCGTCGTGTAGAGTGAAAATTCTACGAACCATCGGGAGCATGTTTAATAAGCCTTCTGGCAAGTGGCGTGATGCAAATCGGGTCTGTTTCATTGTAGGTTGCGTAGACAGCCGGTCAGTTAGAATCGTGCCAGCAGCCAATCGTAAGTACAAACCCACCTCGGAGGCCACAAGACCGATTGGATGCAGCAAATCGCCTATAAATAAGGTGTGTAAATAAAAATTCGACTGAGTCTTCCAGTTCCTGTGGGCTTCTCATGGTCTTTAGTCACTCACTTTGAGTCAGAGTCAGTCCAGTGCACAATGCTAATCCGTATTCTTGTCATGCTGCAATTAGGTAAATTCCGTATGACGGTTTCAAGTACTAGTAGTACGGCCCAGTCTAGATAGCCTAGTGTTTGTGATATTCAACTTTCAATCGGTCTTTCAGTATTCCAACTTTGAACGAAACAATGATGAGTTCAGTAGTCTCCTGAATGCCAACAGCGATGGGACAGTTCTGTGATACTTTCGCATTTTCAACAAGTTAGATAAGTCCTGATACGGTGTATTCGAACAGAAACTGGTACAAACTTGCCGTTTCGTTTTATTCATGCTTTCAGAATGGCTGTCAATTCGAATCAGTAGGACAGGTATTATTTTGATTTAGTTTAATTTGTCATTCGACAGTCACGCATGACAAAATTGTGATGTATTTCATACTTTTCAAATTCGAGTTATTCTACCTAAATTTATTTTTTCCCCTCTGTACCCTCTAACTCTACACATGCTAACACAATGATAATCCTACTTCCAATAAATTGTCTATCGACATCTTGACGTCATCATTAAGCGTGACCGTACGTCAATTGCCTCGGTACCAGGCAGGTTGATTGCCAATCATTGGCTGCAGAATAATGGACACTCTGTGGCTCATCATAACGATAAATGGCTGTTGATGACAAGCCTATGTCCCGTGATCACTTTGTTCAAGGAAATCTACTGTGGAGAAATTTGTTTTCTGGCTAAATAATACCAAGTCGCTAGCCCACCTCAATTACGGGCTTATGAGATTCGGGCAGTTATATGGGCAAAACTCAACTGACTTATTACGGAGGTCAGGTGATCACGAATGAAGTACATACGGCTTGCAATTGAAATGATCACCTGACAGATCATCAGACTGTGCGGGGAAGAATAATCGTGTCTCCAGTTCACTCAAGAATTTTGAATTTTCACGATGAATGGTGAATTGATGAATCGATCCGTACAACAATACAGCTACTGGCGGCTGTAAAAATGGTCACGTGGAGAAGTTCAGCAAAAACTGCTCTGAGCCTAATTGTTTGTTCGATTCACAAATGTTCATCTTGAGTTCATGTCTCAGTTCCGACACAGTGGATATGCATTATTGATGGTTCCAACTAGGTTGAAACAGCTGCACAATGCTTACATGGTTTGTCCGTAGCAAGCTAGCGCCAATATCATGTGATGAATAATTTTGTGAGAACTATAAATCACTAAAACCAAGCCTATGTTACTGGAATACCATGCGGTGGTGATAAGCCAAACGAATTTCCGAGCACATCTCACAAGACGTCAATTCAATACGTCGGTGACGCGTAGTAATTTCTTCCATTGTTCACGATGTTTCCAATCACTTTTTACACGAATGGCATAACCTATCCAGTGCAGCATAGTTTGCTTTCCGTCAGAATGAACTTTGACCGAATCTGACGTGTTGTTGTTCTTGTTGTTCGACGAAAACAAGATAAATAATCTTTAGCCGTGATAGTTCGATTTTTTCATCTAATCTCGGTTCAATTGTTGATTCGAGTTAATCTGTCAAAACCGAAAGTCATTACAAAAACCTGGCTAAATTCATCGATCAGTCACGTGGTATCGACACTGGAACACAGATGCTAGGAATAAGCAGACCAGCTGACAAGTGAACGTGAACGTATTCTCGGATTGTTTCGCTATAATCTCCGCTTGACCGTAAGAGAAGGAAATGCTAAAACATGGACAATAATTTGATTATCACGTGAAAGGAAAACAATCGATGAAGTGGCCGAGCACCATAATTCTATCGTTGGAAATTCAGGACCGACAAAACCGGGGGTTTGGTTACGAGGTCAGTGGAAAGTGTAGAATTGCCTCCGTTTCGTCGCATTCTTTCGACGATTCTTCAAAAGGAAAAAAATACATTGAAAATCATCTACAAATTTTGTTTGTGTGACATAATATCTGTTGCCTAGTGGATGGATGACTCCCGTATTAGAAAGTCAAACTCCCAAACCAGCGTTACATATAATTCCTGTACATATCATCCAATACAAATCAATGAAGAACAGAAAACTTGCCACTCTAGTGTCAGTAAATCGCACATGCACATATGTTGAGTTATCAGGTCGTCTGACAGCAATCCGAATGGGGACCGAGCCTGTCCAGACAGAGGAAAAATGTGGTCTATTTCGATGCAATTATCCACATTCAGGTGGCTTCGGTCCAACAAAAAATGTGCAAAGATGACCTGCTTGTACAGTAGGGATTGCGTTTTGTGAAATCAAAGCTGAACTCACCAGTCAGCACTGCAGCAGAACGGTAATACTGTTCTACCTAGCAGTCTGTTATGAATCATAAGTTGTGCTCATCTATTTTATCTGAGCTAGGACGTGAATCCCCTGGGGAAGAAGGATCAAGAGTTCAAGATCAAAGCTACCGGACGGCTATCCGAGTTGGCTCTCAGCGGTTTGATGAACTTCGGCATTTCAGCTGGATGGGGGTAGAAACAAAAGCGGCACCTAATCATCACTGATCTCACAGGGCCCCATGACCGTTGTCATTAGTCTGACGCCATAGAATTGACAGAAAGTACAAGAAAAAAACATGAATTCAGCAATTGGGAAGTCTACGGAACCTCGGTCATCCAAATAAATTGCATACGGTTTCGTGGCAAATATTTGTGAAGTAAAAAGAAAGACGTTGCAAGTGGTCATCTGCACGAAAATAATGATGGATGGAAACTTTTGCCAAAATATCATGGGATTTATTTAGCCTGACTCGGACTGAGACAGAATGTCTTCTTCGGTAATATAACCACATCAAACCGGAGCCAGTGGGAGATGTGAAGTTTGTCTGCTATCCACATGCGTTCAGAACGAAGGCTTTTTTCGACATAACAGATAGCAAACCTAACCACCTCAACTTCCATAGGACACATCTTCCCGAAAACTTGCCCGCGAGATCAAGGCCAGGATAACCGTGGGAAAGTTCGATGATCGAGGCCAACGAAACCGTGATCAGTTCACGACACAGATGATTACAATCCCCTACGAGACTATGTAGTGGCTCTTCTTGATAGATTGCCTGGAAGGTGAAAAATTATAACAGAAACCCCGAGTAAAGTGGTAGCGTGAATCAGGAAAAAACCAAATAGACCAATAGAATATTAAGTATTCTTGAAGACATGACCAACACCAATGGACGATAGTGAGTGATATATCAACTACAGCATCCCCGATTGCACGTCCCAAGGGCCGGTTAGGTGAAATGACTCTATCGAACCGTCTCCCTTCTACTGTCATTGTATTGGCAGTTGTTTGTGGTAGCAGATTTGATTTGATTTGATTGGATTTCACCGAGTGATTTTTCGTGCAATATCGATATTCAACTTGTCACTGGGAATCATGAACACATCAGATAGAAACTATTTCGTCACAAATCCATGCCCGATTGCTCAATCTCGTCACGGGATTCCGTTTGTCACATGTTAACTTTGTCATAGCGGCACCGATTGGGATTTATTCTCGTTTGTATTTGTATTCGGCAGACGGCGAAGAGGAGACCCCACCAGGTAAGTTGCAACCCTCCCCTCCCCCTCCCCCTCCCCCCGATACCCAACCCAGAACGGTTCTATCCGACTAGTGTACACGATTTGTCATCTCAGTTGAATAGATCATATGCAAAACTGCCTGTTAAGAAGCAATGTACTCATGTAACGGGCCACAATACAATTGGCGAATTCGATTGGCAAAACGTTTGCGGAAAATGAGTATTCCAGTTACCTTTTTTTCGTTTTCGATACATTCGTTCGGAAACCGATGGATTCCTATTCGAATGAGAACAGGATGAAGGACTGGAGTAGAACAAATCGGAATGAAGGATTCTGTCAGTGGGACAAGGTTATTCTAAATGCATTTGTGTGTTCAATCGGCATGTCGAGATTGACAAACATTACGTCATCTTAACACGATGCCGATGCAGAAGAGACAAACAGACGGATGGTGCACAAAAAAGAACGGAACTGGCGATACCATTCAATCACTCATTCACGTTTGACAACCAGTCCTAGTTTGGATCGAAACGTCACAATAAACGTTGTAACTCAGTGTACACATTCTAACCTCTAATATATATATATATATTCCCATTGAAGAATAGTTGTTGCGGTGATTTGATTACATAGTGTTCCTTGTCATTTCGAGTCACTCTTAGCGAGAGAGAGAGAGAGAGACACCAGACCCGATCGGACCATGGACGCAAGAAAATTTGTGCACATACTGGATAAGGGAATACGGTGACAGCTGTCAGCACCCGGAGCCTGGCTCTAGAACTAGCAACATTGGTTATTTCACGGATTATCATATTTTTGATCTGAGGCTTGATGTATGTCAGTTTTAGTTACGTTTTACTGACATTTTCGCGAATTCCATTTGAACAACGGATTGTCAGCCTAAAGTGGAATTGTGAACCAGAGCAGCCTGAACATTAAGTGATTTTTCGCCAAATATCAAGGTTCATACACACACAAAAACAGCAGGGATTCGATCTTTTAGCGCTTTTCGAACCTAACTAAGAGAATATTGGAAGTTCAGTAGCCGACAGCATTAAGATAAGCGAAATGTGACACAGAACGGAGGACCTCGATAACAATTTGATAGATATCGAACACTCACCTGATCGTCTTAATTCTGAAGCTAAGGCTTCAAGTCGATGTGTCAGATACTAAGACGTTCAATTCAAGGTACTGCCTAAGTATGCAGTGAAGACACGTGATTGACCAAATAAGGATCAATCCAAATGCACAATCGAGGGAGATCGATCGACTGATTGGCTTAAGACTAATATAAAACAAGGGTAACAGAGAACGAGTCAGCAATAAGCTACCTGTTTGTTAAATGACTGTTTGTGCATCATTTATCTTCCTTACTTCGAGAAGCCAGTAAAGTGTAGTAAGAAGTAAGGCGTCTAGTACAAACTACAAGTTTATACACGGAAGAGTGAATGGAAGCGTGATGTAATAATAAATGTATAGAAGAGTGTCACAATGAGAGAGAACAGACAGGAAAAACCTACTCAACTTGGTCTTGGCTGCTGTACTAGTGAGTTGAATTGTTACTCATTACTAGTAGTAAATTATATTTTTTAATGGAATTATTCACCATGTGATGCTAGCGCTCTGCTCACCATTAAGAAACCACAGAAGCACTCAATTTACAGCTATTTCATCCTTGTTAGGAATCATTGCTGCTGTACCCTAACCTCTCGTGACCGTACAAATCAGTGACAGATAGGTGCAACATCATGTGGTGAAGTTCAACAAACCGTCCAGAGCGTGCCCGGTAGCGTAATGGCTAAGGCGTTCGACTCAGAATCGTTCGTCCTTGTTCGGGTTCGCGTCCCAGTTCGGGCACGGTGGATATGCACTGCTGATGATTCCTAACAAGGATGAAACAGCTGTACAATGAGTGTTTCCATGGTTTCCTGATGATGAGTTGAGCGATCATATCACATGGTGAATACGTTCATGAGGTAGATTGTTATTCATATGTGAACTTATCCCGGTCCGATGGCCAGCGCTGGGCAACGGCTGCGAAGTTCTAACATGAACCTGGCTGGTTTGAACCTTCCCGCTGTTGGTTAACTCATTGTTGTCCAAGGCGCCATTCCGGAACTTAATGTACGCCTTTGCCTCATTAATAAATCGGGTTAAAGTTACAGAACTGACCAGGCGCTTGCATTGAGCGTCGTCTCAGTAACGGTGACCTGGAGTTCATTTACTGGTCTAAACGGGTTATTTTTGAATATGCCAGTTACGTTTACTGGTCCCTCAAGTTTGCACATACCTAAATGAAGTTGCTCAAAGTGAGGATACGAATCGGCTGATCATCAATCTGTCTTCACGTATTCTTTGGAAAATATGTTGCTCTCAGATAAACACTAAAGAACTGAGTATTCCTAAATTGTCAAATCTTATCCGTGCTTCCTTTTTCGCGGCAAAAGGATGACTTTCGTTCTTCCCTCGAACAATTTTTTCGTCTCAGTCACGAGAATTTTGATTGTCCGAATGAGACATAAATGAGTTGCTAAATTCGCTACCAGTTTGCAACGATTCATGTATTTCGCATTTCGTGGAATAATTCGTTTACCGCATGTGTGGCAATGAGTGACGGTGAATTGTGATTCATGTTTTCAATTGTGTAATGGTAAACGATTGCACTAAGCCTATGGTTAATGCGATCACACACACGCACACAGGCACACATGCACACGCACAGACCAATCACGTAGAAATTAGTGTCAATCAGTTTAGGCAATTGTTCCTGGTGTGACTAGAACGTTGAAGGGGCCAATTTTTGCCCACTTGTAACCGGTTCTTCACTTTCACGAAGGAACCGAATTCATCTCCCGTTCTCCCTCCACCCCCCCCCCACACACACGCACACACACACACATCTCCCGGGGAATATTAATTGCAGGTGAAATGAAACAATTTAGAGGTAGGTTTTAATACCTAACAAATCATCTCTATTGATCGAATGTCTGGACATGATGTTGTATTTTGTGACACAGAATTCTGTACGTCGAAAAATTCAATGAATTCCGGCTGACATCGTCAACATTGAAGGTGATAAACAATAGTCTGTGCGTACTAATACCATGGAAAAGTTTGTCAGTACTTCGAACGGGTGAATGTAAGTGATATGCAGAACACGAAACTATTAGGTAAGAGATGTGAACGAATTTTCTTGGTCAAATTTTGACAGATCTCGAGGTGGAAGCTGCGTATTTTTTTTACTAGTAAGACAGTCAAAAGGAATAGAGGAGAAACAATGCAGAGATGCAAAGGTCGACCGAGTGAAATTTGACTCACACAGTGCGGCACCATCCGTACACAGGCGAAGTTGAGTAGCTGAGTTGAGTCGGTAAACAAATTACTACAGCAAGTAGTGAAAAGACAAGGCGAAAGAATCGTTAGGTATGGGACTTGATAAGTGCTAACCAAGTTTAGTTCGTTGAATTCTATTGGATTAGTAGTATCGCAGTTACATTGACATACAAACGGAACATTCACCATACACGGGGAGCGCAGAACTCAGTTAAAGGCAAAAGAACCATATGAAAAGGTAAAGCGGACTGATTTTGCAGAGCTGGTCACAATTTTAGGAACAAAATGCAGACGAGAGTAGTCATACATTCTAACGACGAGCTTTCTCCGAGTTAGATAAGGGCGGACAAACCGTGGGTCCTGTTTTGGAAGACCGAAATAGCTTGAATAGTTCCTCTAAGGAAAACAGTTCAGTTTCTAGGTGGCAGACGTTGTACACAATAATGAATTGTTGGCGAACGAGTGAACGAATATGATATTCTAAATGTTGACAACCACATTCCGAATTGGCGATCAAATGTGTTGTCCGCACAGAATCCCGATGCCATGTTGTTAATGGTAGCGAAAAAGCTGACTAGCGAATAACAAATTCAAGTAGTGTATCTCCTGTTTCACCAAGAATGAATAGGTCCTTGCAACAGCTCGATAAGAAAATGTATCCGCGGTTTCTTCCAAGTCATCTGAGGGATTTCACTATTATGTACTGGCCATAGAGTAGGATGTCAAATGGGGCAGGATAGGTTACAAATTGCACTCACTGTACTTATAAATGTGGAATCGTGCAGAACAAGAGGATGCCTGATACGTCGTTTATCAGTTCGCGCGCAGTTAGGGATGGCATATACGTTGACAGAACGATCCGACGGCTTTCACAACGGATGTTTGGACATAAAAATGTATTTGCCCTGCGCAGTTCATCTTTCACCTTATCTCAGAAATTCGGCGCACACTTGATTTACTTGGCCCAGTGGGTTATCCTTGAATCAGCCGGCCTTAGCTCTTGTGGACTAAGGTCAAGTTCGGTTTAGTTAATATGTCGTATAATCTGAGGGCTTGACCAATACGTAGTAATCATCCAGGATGGTTAGCGTTCTGAGTCGGAAAATCTTCGGTCGATTTTGTCTCGTGGCTTCCGTCTTCGAATTCTACTAGTTATTGTAAAAAAATACTAAGCCGAGCAGACGTAAACTTTCGTTTATTAGTTAAAATCAAAAAAGACTACATTTGTCTTTCATGACGAATACTGAATCATTGATTTTTCTGCTGGCTAATTTGATCCATAGTCATTTATGCGAAGTTTCGATCGGATCGTCGGTTGACGTAACGGATGCGATGTCACCGCAAAAGCTAATGAATAGTTCAAATCCAAATCTCCTGCGCTTACAACTAATATATTAAGTAGGGCGTTGTGACCACCTAACAAGAATAAAATAGCAATTTAGACAATCAGATTGAGCGTATCATGCAGAATTAATGTCAGCACGATCGATTGGAAAAAGACAAGTTTTCATCTCCGTAATATTCTTGGATTGGTAGATAACATGGCTTGGTCGTCACCTAGACACGCCTATCACATCCATCTCAGCTACTGGACATTTCAACTCGACTGGGTGTCGGAGCAAAAAGACCCAGTTCGGGCCACATGGTATTCCGATTTGTATTTGCGTCAAAAATCGTAATCTGACTCAGCTTTGTCTAAGCTCATCTATTTTGTTCTGTTCGCCATCAACCAACCAACTTGAGAACGCGGAACAAATGGCTTAGTTCTTGGGATTTATTGCCATATATTTTCTTGTTCCTGCGAGTAGAACCTCCTTGAAGATAATGATAGTGATGCTCAGAAAGACTTTTACGCTCGACGATCCTGCCTTAAGCGATGCATGCTCCTTTAACCAGAATAAAAGTTAGGGATTGATTTCCAGTTGCAGTCATGTATCAAAGTATCATATAGGTGATTATTCTATGTTCGCGCTTTTAACGGAATTGCCTGATATGCAAGCGGTCGATGTGTCTATCGAAGCAGACGTAAGCATTAGGCTCGTGTTGTCAATTTCCTCATTCGCACGTTTCTTTGCCGAAAAATTCTCAATCTTAGCAATACTTCTCGAAAGTTTGAACTAAATGTTTGTTTTTTGATTTTGATTTGACAAACGCACAAGCACAATCGTTATAGCAAAATACGATATTACGGTAGTTAGTGAATGACGCCTGAACTACACAAACCGTCTAACCCACGAATGGTGCCCAGCTTGGTACGATTTATTTCCAAGTTTTTGAAAAACTTTTCGACAGAGATAACGATTGGCAATAATAAAACCAAAAAACCACACGGAACTTGAAGTTGGACAATCATGACCTCGTTCTGCACCCTTGCAGCTTAACTACTTATGGATATATATATATATATATATATACAAATATATATCCGGAATCTTATTCGTAGCATCAGGAGTGTGGACGGAACCTGTGGGTTGAAATGCTCTCAGAAGAACTACGCGATTCCGATGAGGCACCAAGTTCCAGTGCACATGTATAGGGATGTTTGCACAGGACAGCATCGAGTAAGCTCATATGACGATCGGCAAAAGCCGTGAAACTGGTCGCGTGTTTCCCTAAAAATTTTGTCCGTCCATCCAGATGCTACTTAGTATCCATAGGTGTGCTCTTTTTGTCAAAGACACAACAAATCACCTCAAATGACTACCCGTAAACTTTGATAGGCAGTGTTCCAGATTTTCATTTCATACCAACGTTACGGTCTCGCTGTCCTATACCGCATTGCACAAGAACGGCCTTATCTTCAACAATACTCGTCTGCTAGTTGAAGCACGAACTGGGAATAAGCGATTCCAGTGTTTGGAATATCTGAACCGAAAAGGCACTTTTGTCAAAGTGCTCTAGAAGCATGAATTTTGCTTTCCCCGGAAAAATTTGAATTTCTCAAGTTATTCACCACCCAAAGTTTTTGTTGTTTGAGACATTTTACCGGATAATTGCTGAGTAAACACTGACCACCACATGCCGGTCTATTACGGATGTTTCAAGAAAACCACATTTTGAAACTTACTACTGTATATTTGTACAGTATGCAACTTCTTATCACCGAAACTGAAATACTCAATTGACCGTTTGACGTAGGGGTGTTGGAGGCTGTCTTCGAAACTGATCTGAGCTGCTCATAATCGAATTTAATTAATGCTTTGCTTCTTTTGACAGACCTACAATGTGACGGCTACTTTGACACATTCGGATTACACGAATGCAGAAATTGTTTCAAAAACCAAAAGTCAGAAAATTGTGGTATGACCATTGTGAGCGGGAATAATGCACATGTTATGGTGTATATCAAAGTGTTTTCCGTAAGTTATTCTGCATACTCAGTCACCTTTAATGTGTTGGACACGTGAAATTCTTCCTCAGAAGCATTTGGTGGCACTGTCCTTTCCGAACGGATTACTTCGAAGGATTACCCCAAGTTGAGTGATATCCTAAAAGCTGTTTCATATTGTTTTGATCAACGAAAAGCTCTTCATTTGTAGAAACAGTCAGGAAAGGGATTTTGTACCCCTTCCAGCTTATTCACCACGTAGCGTGAACTTGCAGCTGGACAATGGAAACCGTGGAAACACTTTACAACTGCTTCATCAGGCTTGTTGCAGTTATTTTCTTTACCGTACATACCTATCACACTCGAACATTTACGCGCAGTGGAGACGAGTGATTGCGTGGCAAAAGTGTCAGCCATTAAGCTGAATGATCTGGATATCGACTGTGTCTCGAGCATGTCTTCTCTTCCTAAAGTCAAGTAACCAACTAAAATCCGATCGACAGATTGGGTTACATGGAAGTCTACTAGGACAGATGGAATCGTAATTAACGACAACAGATTACATGCCTGCAAGTCATATATCTCTTAGTTGAGTCATGCTCGACGGAAATCCAACTTAGCCGCAACTTTTTCATCCAGAAAAATGGAAAATACAAGCAGTGGAATTAGTTTTGTAACTCTGTTTAGTTTATCATACCTTCTGTTCGTAAAATACGGTGAACACTTTGAATATTGTTACAATAGTGCTGCAGGAACCATAATTAAGAAATTCTAGCACTTAGTTTTCGAATAGAATGAAATCATCGAGGGTTATTAGAAATCCAGACACCATGAAAAAGAAGTTAGCGTTCTAGTTGACTAAACCATCGCATGTTAGTCCAAAAACATCAGAGGTTCGAATCTCAGATCTTCCGGGGCAATTTGATGATAGAAGACAATTCGCTCACTACCATATCTGACTTATTGGAGGTCTTTTGCGACACTGTGCCAATCGATTATCGCCCCGCCCCCAGTCTCCACTTGTGTAATGCGCTGAATGGACTAAGGAACGTGCTCTCACAATAAATATGTATCAGGCATTTAGTAAACTCCTTGTAGACATACATATTACGTGACCCAGGAATATCCTGTTGCCGATTTACGACCATTCCAGTACTTCCATTCGACAACGGTCCATGAAAGGCTTGGTGGGGCGTACTCGATGACCACTCCAATATACAAATGGGAAACATGAATAGCAGGCTTATTACCACACGCATCCAATGATCTTGGGATTTTGAAAAAGGTACTAAACCAGCACACCGAGGCAACGTGTTACCACGGCCTGCTAAAACCGAATTCTGGATGCTGAAAAACAGTGAATCAAAGCGCTTACTTTGACTGGAAAAACACCTTGGTAAAGGTCACTTGTATAGACAAATACGTATTTTCATAAGTCAACACATGTCTCATCGTTTTTGATTGGACATTCATTCTCTAGCTCAGTACCGTCAAGAGGTTAGAAGTCATCAGTTTTCATAAGAAAACTACCAGTCAATCCTGGTAAAAATCGTACAGGTGATAGCTGGATCATTGGTCCCATGTTGAAGCATGCCCGACCCATGCAGTCAAGGAAATTTCTATCACGGATTTAGCATATTCAGTTTCTCTGGGGAACATCTTGTAAGCAACAACAACAAGCACGTTTCTAGAACCGGTTGAAATTTACTGTTTCGTGCCATTTTCTCAACTGTATCCAAGCATTCTCATGAAAATGGCAACACGACACTAACCAATCGTTAGACATCAAGACTACCCAACTTGGAAAAATCATAGTAAAATTCAAAGATCATTGGCCGTTCACAGTTTGACCTAAGGAGATAGATATGAGTTGCATTTGTTGGTCCGAAATGCGGCACCAAATCGACCCCAGTATGGACAATACTAGTCACAAAATTCGATCATTACTCTAGGTCGAGTTACCACGGCCGCATTAAATCCTAACAATCATTTTGATTTTCGGTGATTTGTCACTCAAAGTGTTTGTTTCTGGTCAGCAAACCTTCAAGTGAACAGTTTTTTGTGTGACCGTGAACTGCAGAATAGGTGTTCGTCAGCGACGCACACGAATTAGTTTGCAATAGGCAAAATGATGTTCATGCGAAATTCCCGGGGTTCCGTGCTCCTACATGACTACATGGTTGCGTGGTATTTTCAAACATCGGTGATACGCGCCACTATTCGTGCACGGCTTTAAAATTCGCTTGTGACATGTATTCGGATTCTTGGGTGCCTTGAAATGTGGTCTGGGACAAAGTCTGTATAACACAAAATCCCGTTGTTGCGTCAGTCGTCAACTGGAAAAAGCGACCGAAGTCCTAAACGATTCAATTCCAATTAAATAGTGCTAACGAATGTTTTCCATTGACCACCAAGATGGTATTTCCAGCTTGTATAAGGTGATGGGAGTAGATCTCTCTGTGCTAATTCCGTTTCTTAATTGGCGCTGGACAAGGCTGAATCACTGTAGGTGAAGTCTTTGGAGAACCTAAAAAAGTTGTTCGACGTCTGTGTATTGCCCTAGGAAGGGGAGCGTTCGAGATACGATTTTCAGTTATGCCTTAGAATGGAGGCACCAGTGGACAAAACAGTGTCCCTGACTTAGCCGCCGAGTTTCTCAAGTAATAATATTGGACTGCATGGGTAGCCTATCGGTAAATGCACAGCTTCGCGTGGATGCCTGCTTTACGGATAGATCACAGCGATTCCGATGAGAACTACTCGAGGTTTAACGGCGTCACTGACCGGAATGTTTGATGGAATGGTGGAACCCAGCTACTTAGTGCTGTACCTATCCCAGAGTTATGCCACTAATGCTGATGGGATGTGTTGGGTTTTGTCACGGCTTGATGGGCTTTGTGTTTGACGTGTTCATCACCACACCAGTAACCTTGGATTCACACAAGATCTGGTCTAGAAATGGACACCCAATTTCAAGATCCTATCTCAGTAAAATAATGCTGTCAGCAAATCCGATGTCCGTGACCCAATAATAGTGGCGAGGTTGCAATTGTGGAAAGTTGTGTTATGAGTGCGACACATTGTAGGATCTTTGGCGAAGTCCAGAGGGATTGTTGACAGCCTCGGCGGGCACCGAGGTTGAATGGAATCTGTGAAGATTCTTCGCTGAAGCATGCCTGTGTGGACGAACAGTTTGCTGACAACAAACTGACGTAGTCTCTGAACATCCGTTCATTCGAGGTATGCGCCAGAGTGACTGGCTGTCAGCAGAGTCAAAAGCTTCACGGAATTCTCTGAATCACGTTGTTGTCGGCAGCTGAAACCAACTAGGCTGACACTTCTGCATGTATACAGCAGTTTTGTGTTCCTTGCTAATGGAAGGGGAAGGACAGATGTTTCCCAGTATTGGGGGCAGTCTTCCATGACCCAGACTTGGGAATGCAGCTGAGTTAATGCTTCAGTAGAGCATAAGGCCTCGAAGGCGACGCCGTCTTTGTCGGATAACTTCTCGTTTTTCATTGTCTGACCGGCGTAGATTTCCGATTCTTCGAGAGCCACGAGATCGATTGTATGTGACTTCATTTTGCCTGGTGACGTTACACAGATGTAACTGGTGGTATGGAGAGACTGAATAACTGACTGAAGTGTTCAACCTTTCTTAGGGACTTTTATTTGCAAAAAGATATGGAACCATCACTACGACTGTATAGTAAGAATGGAAGAAAGACATATGCTCCGGAAGAGCGTTGCATAATTTTCAACGAGGGAATACCTGGCCGAAATTGAACATGCGTTCAAATCATCTGGCTGTCTCGACGAGACGAGATCCTAGTTGAGGCAACTCACAGTTCCGCCAGTCGGCCGCATTCTACGACCCGATGTCCTATCTGATATGGAACTCCCGGCCCTAGACACATTCAAGATGGAAGACCATATCATCATAAGTCAGGCCGATGAAGGTAGGACAACGATTGTTATGGACGAGATCGACGTCCCAGTTCGGGCACGGTCGATATGCACTGCTGACGATTCCTAACAAGGATGAAACAGCTGTACAATGAGTGCTTCCATGGTTTCCTGATGATGAGTTGAGCGATCATATCACATGGTAAATTATTTCATGAAAACCGACTATATTCAAAAAGCAAGACAGTTGTTTAACTATACTACCGCGTAAATCCTGGTGGATGAGTATCCAGCAACGAAAACAGAAACCAAGATCAACAAATCCCTTGAAGAAACTGCGAGGTATACAAGAGATAACCAAGAAGGAACGGTGCAGGGTGAGAGCTGATGCCTTTACAAAATGCCCAAAGTGCACAGGGAAAACGCCTGAAATCCCTGGTTGGAGAATCAAAGCACTGTATAAATAGCGCCCAACATTTCCTCGGGAAAATTAAGGACAACAAAGTTGGGGAGAATGATGTTATGCTGTCGTTCGAAGTCACAGTGCGCTTTACTTCAATCGACTCAGTTTTACATTTTTGGATCTCTAGTTTGAACATGGAGATTGATTTTTTGAAGGCATTCAGTTATTTCCATTCCAGCCAGTCTTCCTCGGCTGTTCATGGAAGACGATGGTGATGAATAATTTTAACCCAACCACTGCTCACTTACTCTGTCATCACCATGGATCTCGGCAAGCCTAGAATGTAATTACTTTTGATTGGGAGGGGCTTTGACGTTGGCTAGGTTCGCAAACTTAGAAACGTCTATTCTGCATTGGGGGAAAAAATTTCTGTCACCTTGAAAGCTTGAGAGGGGCATCTACCAGCATGTGATTTGTGCCGTCGATGTCCTGTTTTCCGCCACCAAGGTGTCCCCTAAAGGCTTTTACCGACAACATCTAGCAAGAAAGCATCATGATATACCCCATCTGGCCCGCTGTCCTACCGTCTTCGGAATACCTAGACAGCAAATGCCTTCTTCGGTGTTGAATGCAGGCGTTGTTGGCTACCGATGGATTGAGATTGGCAAACAATACGAAGTTGTCGCCAATTTTGCATCGCTCACCGAAACTGAATCTCTCTAGTATGAGGTGGTTATATTTATTTGCTGATCTGCTGCGAGTTTTCCAGTCTACATCAATTGGAAGGATGCTGCCTCTTGGGATACCGATGACTGAACCACAAAGTTCACTGTGGAAGATATTCTCGTTGTTGGTTCAACATGTAGAGTTGGAACGTGGACTGCAATGACAGTCACGTTGAGAGAAGATCAATCGCAATCACTAAAGCGCGAACTCTCGAAATGTCTTCTGGTCAACTATGGTACATCCATTGGGTTTTGTAGTCTAAGGGACTTGAGTACATCGGTTGCCGAGTCGGGTAGGCTCATTTCGGACAAAAAGACAATAACAATCCAGTAATCGCGATACATGCGTATAGGAATGCATTTGCAAGAGATCGCTTACGTTCGACCAGGCTTTGTGGATTCGAGAACTTATGTTTAGATTTGGATTCCTGGTTTGTGTCCGGGTTAGCCCGGTCAGTGGGTCAACACAGGGCGTGTCGCTTACCAAAACGCATTTTACGGGGATAATTATGCGAATGGTATGCGAAGTGAATTCTTTAGCGCAACTCGCATTTTTTATTCGTTCCGGCCTCTCCGACCCCTGATCAACCGATTGATGCGTGTGGAACAAAAAGTAGTATAAATGCTAGGATCTGATAGTCTGTCCATCCGGAAAATCCTGCGCGTAAGATGTAATCTTCGTGCGTAATTGCAGGTGCCCTATTAGGAGCTCATTGGCTGTTCGGTACAACTGAATGCAAGCTAGGGGGTCCAAGCAATCCCGTTGATTTGGCCAATAGCCCTGGTACTCTTTGGATCCAACAGACATTCTGTATGCTAAGCAATATGCTTCCTTTCATGCTGACCTAGGCCTCAATTAGTTTCTTCAGGTATTCGTTAGCCTCAGCGTCTGTCGAGTTGTACATGACAGCATTGTCGTTAATGTATGCCTCAAATTCTTTGAGCCATTGGTGAGATTTCGGTGTTCAATGGAGACCCCAGAATGTGGGGAGCACCTTAAGGTGCTCGAGGGCGTACCAATTCAGAGATGCAACTCATCTTGGATACCTGTACATCCAGCGTTGCTGCCTTTAGGACAACCCAATTAAGCCATCGATAAAATAAATAGTTCAAAATGACAAAAAATTATGTAAGCACTTGCTCATGATCCACATCTAGCTCAAAGTCATTTTTGATTAGAAAATTAGTAGATTATATCACAACAAAAGATAACCGTGTAAGATTTCATTTTTGTCAAAACTAACCTTGCATCAAAGAGCTCTGTTTTTGGCGGGTACCTCACACAACCAGGGATTAAATGTAGGATAATAAATAGCTATGGGAGAATAATTTCGACTTTAGAAACGCCAGTGACTGTAGCAATGAACCAAATGATTCATTGTCTCTCATCGTTACATGGACCTTGAACCGTAAGTCTAACTTCATCTGAACGAGCCAATCCACGGGTTAAGAGTTTCGTATCTTCTTTTCTTAGCATCGACTGGCCCACTCTAACCGTCTTCTAATCACATCGGTCTCAGGAAATGTTGTCCAGTGATATCGGAGTTTTATCGGCTTGTGTAATACAAGCGGACCACTTTAACTTACTCGTATTCAGCGTCTATTCTAAAGATTGGGTCCTAAAGCTTCACTACTGTAAGCTTAATCTCTGAATTACTGACAAGATTGTCCCACCATATTGTGTCAATCCCGCGAAGACAATGATGCTCAAACAACGAAAGTATTCGCAAATTTGTCTTTCGCGGTCAAATAGCAAATAGGCCTCACATCAGTGTCCCGAATATACACGGCATTTGATTATGAATCGAATTCCAACAGAACGCTACAAATACCTGAAACTGGTGGTTACCGATCGATCTTTTTGTGTGCACGATCGTGCTTTATCCGTAACTAGACTAGCGGTTTAGATGTAGCTAGAAAGTCCGTGCATTTCACACAACTCTTTTTCTGCAAGTATAAGATGAATCTTCCGGCCAATCCAATCCTACGGGGCAGCATTTTAAACTTCGAAAATGTACGAAATCTTTCGAATATATATATATATATATATTGTTATTAAAATCATCCGGAGGATGATTTGTAACATTGAAAATCTTTATATTTATCATTCTGCAATATCCCATTCTCAAACAAAAAAAATAATCCATATTTCTGACAAATTTATATACGTGAATCGAATTTTTGTTGGAAATCCGAGCAGTCTGTGACCATTCCGATGTTGCTACGGCTTCTTTGCCAGTGATTATAGCTTGATAAAGGAACGACAAATCAGTTGAACTCAGTCCATCTTGGTGAAACCAAAATCACCAAATCACTGAGGAGTTGTTTAAATTCTGTCTTTGACCCCAGTTTGAGCATTTGCACAACGCGGTCCCCATGACATGTAACTTGAATGGTCTGTCGGCTGCCAAAGATGTTAGTGACATATTCAGATGAGCGTGCTGTCGTTTTGTCCCTTGTCAAAAGTTTGATCTGGATGTGTCTTCGTAAATTAAAAAAAATGCGCGAAAAAAGAAAGCATTAAAGATTCTGATCGGCGTTTGTCACGGTTGACTTTTCTGAGCACATGATGGAAGATCGAATTGCTTACATTATTGATGCATGAACACAATAACCACAAGTCCCTACCACAAACAGAAAGGGTACAAGTATATTTTAGCTCTTACTTCTTTTTTTAATGAAACAACAACGTACATCAGTTTTTAAGAAGAAGGCCACGGGCTGCCAAATGGGGAAGCGGACTGGCGGTGGGAGGACTCGAACCCGCGAACTTTACATCCAAACGTCTCTACCCTTTCCGCTTAGCCACCGCCGTGACCCTGGAACTCTGATTGGTATAAGACGACAGTTGTACCGGTTGATCTCGAATCCAAACGTCTGATCTTTTTGGAGTGTCAGGTACCTAATCCTATTGATCACCAAAGGCCAGGTATCAGTATTCACGTGAACAAAACAGGCAACATCTTTTTATCTGGCAAAACACGAGTGCAAGTGCCGGATTTTCATTCCCATAAAACAACCAACCTTTCTGGAACTTTCACACAAAATGGATTTTGTCAAGCCAATTATCGCATATTTCTTTTCGTTTGAACACGTTTTCTTCCAGAGGCCATTGGAACCCGGAATTGGAATTTATGATTCAAATTCAACCACAACCATTCTGGATGCAACCGTCTCCAAAGTGGGCGAATACCTGTTCAAGTCTGCAGGATCTTCAACGTATATTCGTTTCCCAGTAAAGCAGTGGGCCTGTACAGATCACCAGTTTGCCATCATGATTATGCGAAGTAAGCGAAACTTTTATTCAATTTAACGCATAAATTGGAATCATTCACCAAATAGACGTATCATGCCATGTGTCATGTGACAGTACATTTTCTTTTTTTCGAAAACAGCCATTTATCTCCCGGATTCGATGTTCCGATCTCCACGGTTCCCTGAGAAAATAGTTAAGGAATAATATTTAGTCAACCTTTATTGTTTTCGTCTTGTTTTCGTCTTTTTAAATCAGTTCTTGCGTCGCGCGTCCATACCTCCACTGGGTCATCTGAGAGGACTCTGTCGTTTCGAGGTTCGTCGACCATTTTGGTTGGCGGTGTCTACACGGTTGAGATCTGTACACTTTCAATGGGATTTATTCACTTGGTACGGGTAGTAATGACCGATTCTGAGTGTAAGCATTCAGGATATTTGGAATTTATTTGGATTACTTCTGTCCCGTTTCGCATTTTCTTTTCCATATGTAGTTTGCTACTCATGAGTAGCCTAATAGTCAAATGACAAGCTGAATTTCAATCGACCGCAAAATTGTTTCCTGGTGATAGTTGTCCCAGGCCATATTTCCTTGACCCGAAGAGATAACGTCTCTGCAGGTTTTAAAATTTGCGTTCATCGTAGATCAGCGTGAAAAATTTGGCCGGCGATAGCCACGCGAATAAGGCCGTGGTGTTTGGATGTCAACTTCCTCATTTTGCAGTCTTCTGTTGGCCGCGGCTCCCGTCCTGAAAAATGATGTATTTCGTCATTTCATTGATAAAGAAAGTAAAAGATAAAAAAGGGTTCGGATTGGTTAAATTCGTTTTTAGATTCCAAATATTTTATCATTAATGGAATAGACACGGACGCATTCGATTTGATAGATGGAAATACGCTTGCGTTCTACATCTCAAGCAGACCGATCAGAATCCGGCATAAAGTTAAGTTGCAAGTTCGCATAAAATCACAACCCGCTGATCTATGTTCGGAGTATCAAGTGCCCTCGCTCACTTATTAAATTGTACAGACTAAACTGTACAAAACATTTGTAGATCTTCAGATTCCTTCGTTCTTCGGTGGTTTCCGATCATCATTTATTGCTATGCCATCTCGGGGTCTAGAGTAGAATAAACACATTCCTGTTATCAACTCACATCGCACAGCGACACTTTACATGTGAATCACCTGTCCTGCGTTACATGATCAGTCAGCCCAATGTGGGATTCCTTTTCAAGTTTGTTTATCCGAACTCAGATCATGTCTAGAGAATAAAATCCTAAGCCTACTAAACGACGAGAACCGCTGAAGTATATTTGGGCTCGAGTCAAACTGTGCTGTGAGCGAAGATGTTGGTCGATATATTCAGAATTCGTACGTGCTGATGAGAAATAAGTTAGGTACTAATTATTTCCTCTTACCAACTATTTACGTACGAAATAGCTTGCGCATTTTCATCCACTGCTCTGTTCAAGTCTGCGTGCGAGTTATTGGGAAATTTGAACAGGTTTTTTGTTACTTCACCATTTTCGCGGGATTAATTCTCTTTCGTCAAATCTGCATGACTTGCATTCAATCATCAATTGCGGATCACGTGACATCCAGTTCCATGCCGACCAAGGTATGGAAACCAATGCCCATTGAAAGTGAACAGACGTGCTTGGTTCTGTGTCCTTTGCTTAATCTCCTTTCTTGGAAGGTCTAATAAGTATACTCGGGACTTAGTTCGCATCAGACTTGCAGCATATGAACGGTAATTTTTGCATGGACCAAAAGTAAACGGTCAATCTGACTCTTCCCCTTTAATTCACGTGATTGTGTAGACGATGCTTGATGCCTGGCATAGTTACGTGCACTTGAGTTACGCTCGCCAGATGACCCATGCGGATTTATTTCATCTTTCCTGCGTATAAAAGCATAGGTACGCTTAGACTTTATCGCCCTGATGGACACGTGTGAGAGAAACTTTGAAAATTCGTTTCATACGATATTGTGTTCGTTAATCAAGGCCAATTCCGCTTACGTAGTTATGTGATCAGTTGATTCCAGATTTATTCTGAGAATGACAATGGTATGACAGCTACTCCTGTCGGGACAGCAGTAGAGAAATTTTATTGCCAAATACTAGTCCTAACGAAATGAATCGTGAATATTATCACTCTGATGAACCCAAGTCCATACACGTTTCACAGATACTTGCAAATAATGTTTGGAGCCGATGAGACTAGACTAGAACGACTCTTCTTAAAATTGCATCTTACAAGTTGGAAGAATCAAGTTCCAATATCTCTCTCCTTAGAGCTCTTCAGGGGTGCGTACCTAGTATTGCGCCTACAAACTGTACCCAGGTCTCTTATCAGAAAACTTTATGATAACAATGTGACACCAAGTCTCCGTCTCGACTGAACAGAATTGCCGAATCTATACACTCAATGAAAACTGATAAAAAAGCTGGACTTCTGTTTTACAAAATAACTGCAACGAGGTTAGTCTGATGGACACGAATTTGATGGACAAAGTTGATAGTGCACATGAATACTTTAGTTAATGAGAGCATTACTTAGCCGAGAATCTCCCGGATGATACGTCATCAACAAACTCCTCGTCTTTATTTCTATCAAGCCACAGGCAGATGCTTTTTTGGCATTTACCAGCGACAGGTTCGCACAATCCGCATAGCAATGCGATCAAGACATGTGTGTCCACGGATTAGGCGTTTCATTCCCACCGAGTATTCGCGTCTATCCATGACTAATAACACTGCTCAACCTACGCACCAGCCTTCCAACCATTCGTCTGTTGACACATTCATATTCAGTTAAGGCAATCACATTGTTCCATTGCGATGGACATTCAGTAAAAACCGCGTATGTGACTAGCTGCTCCCCTGATACACTTTGGATTTCTGGCTTTTGCTTGAGTGAAGTTGAACCAGAAAAGTTGAGAAGAAAATCGGCAGGTTTGCGCGCCGACACAGCAGAAATATTGGATTAAGGGTTGGATAGCATAGCTGTGAATTTGACATCCAGTAAAACAACGGCTTTCTTGATCCACCTCGTTTGTGCGCCTAATGAACTAAAATCTCATTTGAATCGTAGACCGAATGCGTGAATGATAAATCCCCACGGGATCGAACGTTTTGGTCGATTTTACAAGGCTAACGCCGAGGAATTCTAAACTTTTGCGTTTTCGTTGTCACTAGTATGACTGGCATACGGAAGGATGTATAAAATTTTCCCGGGAAACAAACGACCACTTTTCGAAGAATCATCATCATCATCCATATTCATTTTTAACTACCCAAGTGTGATTATAGTAACAAATTAACAAAGCAGTGCATAGACCAGAGAATGACTGAACAAGCGAATATCGGGTAATTTTACCCGATGAGTGACCAGCATCGCGAAACTGGTCGTGTGCAAGCCCGGGGAGGGGGGAATATTTTCTGTCCATTCTGATCCGAAATGTGCGAGCGTATAAAGATGCCTGGAAATAAATTCATCTGCAACACGACGTGAATGAAACTGCCTGCCCGAATTGTGCTCACTGCGTTCGTTCACTCAGCATACCATAGGCAAACTTTTACTAAACAGTCATTTCATCCTTCCCCGTACCCCGTCAGGACGTCGCAATCAAGGCTTTGGATACATGTTCGCAAACTTTCTCCCATTGATTGCCAACAGTTTTTGATGAAATCCGAAAAATGGGTATCTTTTTCATCCTGCCATGTACGCGTGTCCTGCTCTAGGTCCAGTAAGGAGGTTTTGATACCAAAGTACGGATTCGTGGAACGCAGGCAGATTGGGTTTGATTAGATAAAATGAACAATTTGCTAGTTCCGTGCAAAAAGGGTTTGTCAGTATTATATTTTTTGTACAAATTACGGCATTTGACAAGTGAGTCACTATGGTGAATTCACCCTCTTGGACACTATCAATTTTATCACGTGGACTGGCTTCAAATTGACTGGTTATTACGTGGCCTGTATTGTGTGACTGCCATAAATTGTCACTTAGTGCCACATACTAATCAGTGATAAGACATTCGATTCACGCCTTGCTTTAAATTTTCACTATATATGCTTTTCAAACTCCCATGACCTGGGTTTATATTGTCGGAACAGGACTACACCTGTTCGATCACATCCGAGCTATTGAGTGAGTACAACTACAAACTGTGGCATAGCTGCTACTCAAGTTCGAACAAATGCACACATCAGCATATCGTCATTTATCACAAAAATACAAAAGACCCTTATTCAGTGCATGCAAAACGACTGTACCACGTAAACAATAGAAATATGAGCGATACGATGGATCAGCGGCTCACAACGTTTGGTGAAACTCTTGTCACTTTCCGTGACCTGGTCAATCCGGTCTTCTGACCATATACTCTGAGCTATTCTCTCAAAGTCTTCTCTCAACTTCGGTCTGATGACCAGGTCAGTACGATAACCACGAAGAATTCACCGATTACGATGCACGATGCATTAAATGAACGAGGATTCTAGAATAGCAAACGAGTGTGATGAATCAAGATTCGCACCCGCATTGCTGTCCGATATCATCATATTTCTCCTAGCAATTTTAATC
>LUCM01007505.1:4311-24903 GCA_008360955.1 Fasciolopsis buskii
CTGGGTTACTACTAACATTTTTCGCAAGTATTAAGCTGTGTAGGTCATGATGCGAAATGCCTTGGTGGTACTAGGGCTACATGCAGGGAATGTGAGTCTAGTCAAAGGGGTTGAGATTGGTTGGTGGCCGCTAGGGAGTCGAGTGGCCGTGCTAAATGAGTGACCGGATATGGTGCAGACATCATGATTGTTGATGAATGGTTGAATCACAAAACCGCTTTTGAGAGCCTTTCACGGTACGCGGTTAGATGGCTTAAGGCGTTTCGACTGCCAGAAAGTCGTTCGTCCCGGATTCGTGTGCTCCCAGTTCGAGCACCAGTGCATATGGCACTGCTCGCCCCCGCATGCATTCCTAACAAAGGATGAAGACGCTGTCAGCTTGCTGTCGAATACGTTTTCTTAAGTGTTCAGTTGACGATCATTTGAAGGTGGTGAATTATTTGATTGAGAAACATTCAATCTTCGGTACTTACTAACAGTTTTTGCAAGTATTTTCAAGGCGTGCTGTAGGGTCAATATTCGAATAGCCCTTGGGTCTTGTTACTAAGGCTGACATGCAGAAAAGAAGCTGATCTATCAGAACGGGTAGATTGCTTGTCGTGCCGCTTAGGACGTTCAAGTGGCCGGTGCAAATGAAGTGGACGGATATGTGCAACTCCATGATGTTGATGGAAGTTGGAACAAACCGTTGAGAGCCTTCCCGGGTAGGGGTAGATGGCTAAGGCGTTCGGACTGGAATATCGTTTCGTTCCCGGATTCGTGTTGCCAGTTTGCAGCCACAGTGCATATGCCTTTGCTGCTGATTGGATTCGGCTAACAAGGATATGGAAGAGCGTAGCAGTTGCTTCGATCGTTTTCTTAATGTTCAGTTGACCGATCATATTGAGATGAGCTTTAGATTATTGCTGATTGAGCACTACACTTCATCTGGTACTTAACTAACATTTTGCAGTATTTCAAGCTGTAGTAAGGTCAGTATCCGAAAGCCTTGGTCGTACTAGGGCTACATGCACGAGAAGTGATCTATTCAGAAGGGGTAGATATGATTGTGGCGCTAGGAGTCGAGTGGCCGTGAAGAGTAATGAGTGGAACCCTGGCGACCAACTGCGGAACGCCGGTTATATCCCAAGTCTGCCGTACCTTACTCCCTCCGGTTTCATGCACAGGCGGTTCGCGTCAGTTGACAGCCTGGTATTCTTTGCTCGGAGGCATTACTAAGCTGGGGACGCCATCACGACATCGCTTCGCGAATCACTTTCCTCCGCTCGCTCAGCCTAGTACCATGAAGTTTGAACAAAACTTACCGTGTTGGAGCCTTCCCGGTTTTCGATCTTGTGCGATATTAATCTGAAAGTATAGTACCTGGGCATGTCGTTCTCGCGTAATCAATCTCGTGTCTGTTCACACCAATATGCGCCGACGAAATATAGTCGGTTTTGGGCCTCATCCATACCCCGCCCTTTCAGTTCCTCATTTTTTCCATCACTGGTTATCATACGACTCGCGCACTCGCTGCTGCGGGTTCAGGATTCAGTGGTTATTATAAGACAAGAGGTGTGCGCACACTAAGAGATCCGAGGCGCATCACTCGCTTGGTGACTCAATGCTTCACAGGGCTCGACCACGCAGAGTATCGTCCTGCGCCCCGACAATCCAGCGAGTGTGTTTGATATATATAGGCTTCTACTGGGCAATATAGAACGAGAGATTATGCGCATGCGTCCGCACACTCCACTCTCGCACTCCGACAAGGAACTTCAATCTGGGTATTCGCCGTACTACCCTATCGATTATGCCAAAGATAGCTCTCACTTAGTCAGCTGCTTGTTAGTCATATCGAAAGCCTTTGGTCGTACTAGGGGCTACCATGCAGAAAGTTGATCTGTCAGGATATACCCACGCTCTGAGGTTAAGACACCTGACCTACGGCGGTAGGTTGATTAACGAGACCTGCCAGATCGGAGGGAAATGGAACCCCTCAGTCGAACCTGCTATCAAGTGTTAAGTCCCCCTGGGACCGCAACCCCCCAGTATAGAAAGGGGGGTTATGAGTCACCCTAACAGATTGTTGTCGCGCTGAGTAGTCGTGGGACCGTGCCAACATGAGTGCACGGATAGTGTGCACATCATGATGTGATGAAGTTGAACAAACCGATTGAGCAGCCTTTCCCGGTTTAGCGTAATGGCTAAGGCGTCGTCGGACTGGGAAATCGGTTTCGTCCCGGATTCGTGTTGGGCATGTTCGAGCAAGTGCATTATTGGCTCACGTGCTAATTTTTCAAGGATTGAAAGAGTGTGCAGTGCTCGATCGGTTGTCTTAATGTTCAGTTGACCCGATCATTATGAGATGGGTGAATTTATTTGACTGAGGAACATTCAAGTCTGGCTACTACTAACCATTTTGCAATGTTAGTTCAAGCTGTGTTGCCCTAGCTGGGTAGGGTTCATGATCGGCGGATGCCGTTGGGTTCGTACTGAGGGTACATGCAAGAGAAGTGATCTATCAGAAGGGCGTTAGCATTGTTGTTGATAGGGAGTCAGTGGGCCGATGCAATGGATGTGGACGGATATGGTGCCACATCATGATGTGATGGTTGCGAACAACGGTTGAGAGGCCCTTCACCCGGGGGCGTTGGTCTGTAGCGTATATTGGTCAACGCGCGTTCGAACTGCGAAATTCGTTTCGTCAACGGATTTCGCCCTGTAAGCCACAGTTCGGTATAGCAACAGTGCACATGCACTGCTCATGATTCCTAACAAGGATGAAAGAGCTGTGCAGTGCTTCGATCGTTTCTTAATGTTCAGTTGACCGATCATATGAGATGGTGAATTATTTGATGAGAACATTCAATCTGGTACTACTAACATTTTGCAAGTATTCAAGCTGTGTAGGTCATATCGAAAGCCTTGGTCGTACTAGGGCTACATGCAGAGAAGTGATCTATCAGAAGGGGTAGATTGTTGTGCGCTAGGAGTCAGTGGCCGTGCAAATGAGTGACTGATATCTTCAGTATCTTGTGCTGTATAACTGCCCTTTATGTTAATATTTTTTGGCATATTTAGGAATTTTTTTCGCGCATGACTAATCATAATCGATGCAAATTATGGAAACAGGCATTTCTTTAGTCTTCCTGCTGTTTGGGTGATACCGCTCAACAGAGTTTTGCGCTGGTATTCCTAGAGAAGTGGCTACTTTCGACCTTGTCCAAAATCGACATGGAAATCCTAACATTCCCTGAGGTCGGCTGCGCAGGATGTGGTCCGCTAATCGCGATATCTCCAACTTTATCTTTAAACCTACGAGTTATAACTACAAACTGAACGTGCTCTTTTTCGCTGTCGTCCTGTGGCTGTCTTCGTTTGCGAAACCTGCGCTGGAGCCAATTCGGTATCTACCACTCATCCGTACCTGTTCGTTATTGTGGCTGACTGAATTCCATACGCTAAGTGCACACCCGAATATTACAAGGTATTTTCCATATTTCACTGGAAACGATTCTCATTTTCTACTGGAAAACACTTTTTATCCATTCCGATAGATTTGTTCCAAAACACTTCAAGCTTGTACATTTTGTCGCGCAGGAGCGAGCTAAGTTTAAGTCTGTAGTTCACCCTGAAAATCTATTCGATCGCATGTGCATCTTTCAATTACACTCACGCTGCATAATGAAATTATGGCCCCCAGCTGTTAAATCAATAATAAGATCGTCTAACAGGAGCACTTACCAATCTAGATAGGTCAGACTTTGCAACATATCTGTACTATTCGTGAACTACATCATGCTACAAATTTAGTCATGCAGGTTACTGATACGGTTTTATTTAACTGAGTGAAATATCAATTTAGAAGAGGGAAAAAAGTGTGGAACCAGTTGCGGCACCAGATGTATTTCAGAATAACCTGCTGAAAAGGTAACACGATAGTAGGACATCCTAAATATTCCGATTCCAAAAATTTTACTTCACGTGATCATTTGCATTCACACTTCTTTTAATCACAAAGACGAGTGATATGTTCTTCCAACGACAAAATAGGTCAAACAAAATGCGCCTGTAGAAAAACGTTCATGGGCAGCGAATTCGGAAACCGCAAACGGTTTTGGTTAACCTTCATTATCTTTTTTATTGTGGCTACTTAGCATGTGACACATTGTTCAGTCCTGAGGGCCAGAAACACTTCCATTGCCGATAAAAGCAATGTAAAACCAATCATTTCAAGAAAAAAACTAGTTAGATTTTCTCCTGAGGCCGACGTCACTCCAAACGATATCATTTCTCGGACTGTTGTTGAGCATTTACTTCCACCTCTCGCTTCGCAATCTGGAACTATCCAGTTCACACACTGTTTTTAGACTGTGACTTTATGGATGCCGATTCTGGATAGCAAGTCCTGGGTTTAAAATGCTCTTCGTTGTGGACACATTTTTTAATTCTTCAAAGGATTACTCGGACTTGCATCCTGTTTTGAGATGCTCGGAGTTGTCCTTTTTTGCGAAACTTCCCGGGGTAATGCTTGAAGTGTTTGGTAATCCAATTTTATGAAGCGCGTGGTGATCTCTCTCGTTCAGTGGTGCCCAGTTCTTCAAGCACTTCATCTGCTGTTTGAGAAGTTCATGAGTAGTGGAGTCATCAAACTGGCCTAGACTGGTTGTAACTCCAATAAAGAGGAACGAGAAACAATGCGGTTGTTTGAGATTATCATCTGACTCCTAACCAGTACTAGGCTTCGAGTATATAAAGTCTATTTAGCGCCTTATTTTTAGATGGTAGGAGATGGATACAGACCCTGTGCGCAATTTCCGAGAACTATGAGAACTGTCTTCACAAAATCCGCGCCAAACCTACTATACGGCAGTCTTGGCCGTTATCATACGAGGCATAGTCACGTATGTATGCTGATTATGGTAGATCACCTGTGGGTATTTAAGTAGTATTGTTCTAGCCAACCCGCCATTACTGATGCGCTTGATTTGAAGTTTAATTGACATTTTTCATCTCAGCGAAATGAGAAGGCAGAAGAGTTCCGTTTGTCCTAGTCATGGAAAACGACACCCACTTTCCTGTCAAATTTTTAGACGAATGGTTATCGAGTTCTGACTGCAAACCTACATGATGTTTCTCATCGTCCACAGTCTAACGGGCTTCCAGAAAGCCTTATTTCTACACTTATGGGCGCAACCCGCCCGGTTATTCTTAATCACTTCCCAAACGTGATTTTTCCATTGAAATTTTCCTCATGGGGTATCGTAATACTGCACAAACCACTACCGATAAAATTCAAAATGCTTAACCTTACGATCGCTCGAGTGCAGTGCCTGTTTTAAAGTCTATCAATTGCTGTTCCTAACTCTAACGCCTTCAGTCAATCGTCTCGACACCGACTTAATCCCGCCCTGAGTAATCGAGCGCAAACGACCAAGATGATCCCCGGCCAGTCAACACAACTACTTTGTTCGTCATAATCAAACGGCTCACATGGGCGCAAACAGGACAAGGCTCATTCGCTGGTTGCCCCCAGCTCTGGAACTGATCGCCTCTACCTTGATCTTCACTTCGAACGACACTCCCGTTTGCCTCTGAGCTAGTCACAAATCAGACCAGTTCTTCCCTTGTTCCAGAATTGGAGCGAATAGCTGGTTCCCCACCCTGAATTTAGCATGCAGTCGCTTAGGTCTTTAGCCCATGCGTCATTCGCGGACAAGTCTGTTTCCTATACTCGATCCGTCTTCACCGTCGCATGAATGACCGGACCATAAGGAAATGGCGTTGCACTTCTGGAAGCGTGCCGTAGCCCCACTTCACAGCGAGTAGTAATGTTAGTTACTCCAAAGGCAACGATTTACGGCCGGGCAGTGGTTATTTCGAACAACGGAAATCGAATGGCTACAACTTTCGATATGGGCAAACAGTCAAGTCATGTCGACCATGTACAATTCAATGAGGACCAGTCTGATATCGTACCATATGCTAACGATTGTAAATCGGAAAATATACCTAAAGACAAAAGTGTGTATTTGGGATAATCCAGACGTTGCCGGCAAGAGATTATAGGCAGTCCTACATCAGCGGACGCGACACGTATAAATCCGCACAGATGCTCCTGATATTCAATCACAATCTTGCAAGCTCGAGTTATTCTTATCTTTTAATTCTTTATGAGTGAAATAGCAGTGTACATCATTTTCCAGGAGGGGGCCGCAGTAAACAGAAGGCTGCGGAGTGGGGAAGTTGAACAATAGTGAAAAGATTCAAACCGGGGGCCTTCAAGTCTAAAAGCCGCTGCCTTATCCGCTTGACCACCCACCGACAGCAACAATACGTTCACTAGTTCATTTACTAGGACTTCTCCTCGGGCGGGAATTCAGTCAGCCTGTTACTATTATACGTTTGCAGCTGGGAGATTAGGGGTGAGACGTGCACAAGAGTTCGATATTTGGATCTACTGAATCTAAATAGATTAGGGTGATTGGAACATGCTTTGCTCGGGATCACAAAGCACTCACCCATCAGTATGCTGTTGTCCAAGGCAGGTGGCAGTCGGAAGATGGAACGAGGTCAGTCGATGACCTAGCAAAAAGGTAAGACCCCTAGCTGGGGTCCATGATATCCTCTTAAGCGGTAGTTGGAGACAATAGGTGAAATAGCTTAGTGCCGTAGTCGGTGGCGTTCTTGCCTTCGAAAACTTTCCCTTTCCATAGTGCACCACAAGTGATATCACTATTCATCATCCGCTTTTCCCTTTAGAGTAGACGGTGTTGTGGATAGAAAAATTGAAATATTTACCTCCATGGAGACTTATGCATGCACGTGATTACTCGTCCCCGTGCTCGAATTTACGCACGTGCTCATACCACCCAAAATGTGACCGGGTTGCTGGAAGTCAGACAGAACCAAATGCCTGCCCTCATACCACTGCTCTTTTACCTAAAACAATATTGACATTTTTTCTAAGAGTTTCTGAAGCCGCCGCTGACGAATAAGCTGACCACAGAAACATGGTTCTCCCATTTATTCCACAAAAATGAATCCTAAGACCGTATGGGCTTCTGAAGCTTGCAATGTTCATCGTATGTCATTAATGCGTCCAGGAATCCAATATTGAGTTCGCCTTTACGACGTGCTTTCACTCGATACTTATCCGAGGATGCTCCCGCTCCCACAAAACACGTGTGGGAATCTTAGTGCGAGAGCTCAATGCGACTGATTTTAATAAACAGCAAGTTGTGCTCCATTCGGCTAGTGTTCGTTCAAAATTAAAAAGTTTGTGCTCGTTGTTTGGCTGCTGCCGCGACCTACGCTCCTGCTGACTGCAGTCCAGATAAATTAGGATGTATTCTACTGACAACTACGAAGTAGAAAACTGAATGCTCAAGTTGACCATCACGGACCTGACTGGTGCACCAGTTCTCGGTGCAAGGGTATCGGTATTCGACAACCCCATTAGTCTACATGCCATCGTCTGTTCTTGTCCAGCATGAATTTCTGCTGCACTTCTCGATGTGATCACAAGTATCGTCTGCCAATCCATCTGAGACACAAACAGAACAAATAAGCCGTTACCTATCATCAGCATTGCTCAATTAAGTCCTGTAGATGATACCGAATACCTAGATTCTTATCACGAATTCATGTGCGCTGAGTCCATGGCACGGTTTCCCACCAAACCTAACGTTCATCGTCACGAGCTAACTTTGAGAGACCTGGATCCAAGAGGGAAACCAGAATAACGTCATCGCTCGGTTGAGTGAACGCTTTGCGTACTCAAAGTGCAAAGAGGTTCAACACTGGCAAAAGCCTATCCCTGCACCCTCAACCTTTGTGGTGATCGGTTGGAGATAGTCAATAGCTACAAGTACCTCGGGAGACTGATCACACCTGGAAGTTTTGGGGCAGAGGTCGTGTCACGAATTGCGAAAAACAGGAGCCTTCGCACTGTTCTTTTCTGCTGCGGAACGTGTCTTCGTCCCGTTGAGGATAAGCAACGACGTTTTTTATTCCACCATCGATGTCTCTGAAGCATTTTGGAACCTGGTTGAAATATCGGGTGAGCAATGACGAACTGCGCCATCGCGTGTTAGATGCAGAGTCGCCCCCCCGCCTGAGGTAATCGCACTACATTGTCTTCGATAGTTTGGATACGCACTGCATGTCTGCACATCGTCTACCTTTTCGTGCTCTTCTGCACACTCAGGGCAAGGTTGAAAAAAGCGACCCGGCGTTTAGGCTAAGAACGCCGAGGATGCACGAAGAAACTAGCTTCGGTTGGCTGTACAGGAAAGAAACCACAAACATCCGTTTCGCTCAGCAAGAGATGAGTCTAATTCTAGTGGCATTCAGGATTTCAGCCAGAAAATAGCCGCAGCGTTTGGTCTCGTTGACAAGAGGGACCTTCGGGAGCATCACTTTAGGCAGGGGGAGCCTGTTGATTATGGCAAGATCGTGCAAGCACCATACCACCAGACACCAGACCGAGGACATCGGCACCTCACATTCCATTTGGAAGCAGTGTATGCCAGAGTTGTCCACTCTCATCCTTCCTATTCAATTTTGCGATCAATATCATTAACATACCTGGCCTACTGGGGACCTTATGCGGTTCTGCATCACCTCAAGCTTCAGTGATGGATGCCGGTTTCCTCCACTTGGTTACAGGACAGGTGAGGCAATCGGACATAACAAGGCATCCAAACAACTGCGAAGATCCTCGTTGAAGGAATGTTAACAACTCTTCAACGCCGCCCAGCGTTGTCTGATTATGTTTCTTGATATTCTATCACGCCGGGTCAACTTGAGAATCAAGCTCGGGCATTGTTGGTCAATCGCCTCCGGATTTATGAAATCCTCCAGGCAAAACGGAGAATGGAGCCGACGGCCACCCGGAAAATGCGAATTTTTGTTTGGCGGATGATTTCTTCCCGCGACCAAACTGACTTGCGTAGGTGAAGCAACGTTCTCCAGAATTGATCAACTACCATGGTAACTTCATCCTTAATTTACCACCCACCTGAGGAAATCGTCGAGCTAAGATATTTAAATGTATGCACTTGCCAATTGTTTTGGCGTTGACTTACAGTATTTTAGGAGTCACTAACATGCTTCCCAACCTGAACCCGAAACCTGTTTCCTTTTATGATATGTTAAAACTTTATCTTCAATATCCAACGGGTACGCAATATGTTAAATAATCGCGTCAGAATATGTCGTGAACAGAATCAACATTCTGGCTACGGTAATTTTAGATTAACGACAGGCTAGTCAGGAACACTAATGCAGACTGAATAACACCGGAAGGAACCTGCTCTACTCGTGGTCACAAGCTTGTCAAATTCGGAGGACAAGGCTAATTTTGAAAGGACTACCATACTCCTTGACTTTATGCGTTAGCAATTGAAAGGACTTTGCTGTCTTTCTCTTCATCAGAAAGTTTCGGCAGAAATTCAACGTAAGAATAGGGAAAGGAATATCCCGCGGCTATCTAACAGTGATACAGATAACTCTTTACCTTTTTGTTTGACTTCCTGAATTCAAAACAAGCGCCAGACGAAAGTCTTCAGGTCATTTTGTAAATGGTGATAGTTGGATTGAAACAGTGGTAGGGACAAAAAGTAAAGGGTGAGGCATCAAAATCCTTGGATTGTTAGGCTCGCTGTTTCATTGTTACGAACATAAGTGCTGTGCTTGGATTCGCTTAGATGACTTTTACGTCAGAGCCCATTCTGATGTAAATCGATATTCCTCCAAGCTGGAGATTCCGCGACCGAACATCGATAACTGTTTAAACTACAGCAATCGTGAGATTTCCAGACCATTAAAAAAAATATTTCTGACCTGTTTTTGGAGGCATAGTTGTAGGTAGAATATCCTAGAAAACAGCAGCATCTAAAAAAACAAGTGAGCTAGTTAGCATCTTCAAATACAACCAAGGATAAATAACAGTATCCTTCCACATGTCGGTGTTATTTCCATTTCCCGTTAGCCTTCATTGTTCATATTCAGAGAAGTTTATCTTGGTAAGCAAAGTCGCCCGTGGCCACGACACAACCTACAATCAAACGTAGAGGGAAACTTGCAGACAAGTGCATGACATTTGCTGAAACTTCGAGACTACCTGGAACTCCCAGGAACTTCTGAATACCAACAAAAGGAATCTTGCAGTGCGTCAAAATTGATGAGTAATGTTGCCGAGAAATCAGTGAAGCGCAAGAAACAATAAACAGAATACAATCACTTCTTTTAAATTTCCTTTTCAACCCTGCACTTTGAAGTAGCCTGATCCCAAAAAAATACATTGAACTGCACGGAAGCATTTGGACAGAACTGCATGGTTCATGCGAATATCGCTGTTTCAAAAAAGATGCTGCCAAAACAGAAAAAGTAAGCATAAATGACGAGTTCAAAAGAGGTAATCGGGACCTGAACAGGAAATGATTTAACAAATGACTAAGTACGAGCAGAACGAAATAAAATCTTAAGTAAATGACCCTTGAGCCGTTGTGAGTCCGTCATGACACCGATGTCATTTACAAGAATCGTTCATGTGTGGTTTGTTTTATTGCAATATTATCCTCCAATTGTAAATGATTATCCCAATCCGTCCAGAACTAATGTGTGATTACCGCTGCCCGTCTTCTCGCAAGCAGACACGGTCAGCTTTGTGAATGTAACTGGAGAAAAACTCGACAGCTGGCGGCTGTCTGCCGTTAACTAAACTCATGGCAGAAAGTTTGAAATAGATAAAAAATAGATACAATTTCAGATAATTATCAGATGTATTTGTGTTGTAGCAGAGTAAACTTAGGGACCAGATGTAGCAGCACCGATCAAACGTATAATAGATAAGTTGACAATGGTGAAGAAATGACCGACTGACAAAATGGCGGCTGTGGTACGTCTGATCACAAGAGAATGAGATTAACTGCGGTAAGACTCAACATGTGGTGAAGAGATGCAAGGTACACTGAGGCAGACAAAAACAACTCACAAAACGAAAAACAAAGGGTGGAATCTCACACTTGTTTGGGGAGCGGAACACGAGTGAATGGTTGCGAAGCACAGTCAGAAGCTATTATTATTTCATACAAAGTCCACAGGACGATATGACCCGAACCCCGGACTGCAGCTAATCGATTTTGATCGCCGAATAGATATAACGCAAGAAGACGAAAGTGGCCACAAAACCGATAGTCCCCGTCAGTATCCAGAACGCCATGACCATGATCATGGTGTATCCGAAATAGATTACGGTGGGCAGGAATTGAGTAATGCGCAGCTGTAATTGTTCGCACAACGAGAATAATTAGGGATGATTTCACAACAATGCAAACGAGGCTTAGACAGAAAAAGTGCGCGCGGCAAACAAATCAATACGACCTGAATTTATCATGCAATCGATGGGGCCTGATGTCGGCATCTGTGCATGCACATCAATAAGACGAATATGGTTAGCACAGAACCCCAAGATGTACTAGCACCGGTGGAACCACTGCAAGAAAAAAGATAATTTCATGATGGCAAATGTCCTTCGTTGGGATGATGATCGGCCTTTATTGCTTAGGGTTCAAATCTCCAGTATGGATAAGGATAGTATCGGTTGATCCACAGATGGCAACCGGAAATCTCCTTTGGATCGCGCGTTAAGCGTGATATCGAAATACGAATTTAACTAACAATAAGAGACCCCAGAATCACAATATACCCCGGTTATCCGGCTTGCAGGAAATGAATCTGATGATACTTGATATGTAAATAGACTACAGATTGGATTGATCCCGATCACAACAAACGAAGAGACCGTCGATTCTACTCATCCATCCAGATAACGTATTCAATACAAGCGGAAGTGCGCGAGATATGCAACTGGTACCACCGTTATCGTTTACTATGGGTGAAGCATGAACTTTGTTTAGGATTTTTTTAACCTCATTGAATAATCCGCATTTGGGGACATTACGAAAAGTGTCATAATAATGATATGATAATGAAAAAGCGGTTCAATAACATCAGACGTTTTCTGCTACTGTAATCTTGAAGGCATTACTAAAACGCAAGGTCTGACTGGTATTCACAAGATTACATTGACATCGTGTCGAAAGCGCTGTGTACAACGTCTTCTAGGTCAGAGTAGTGCTAAGGATCAGACAACGATAAGCAAACCGTTTTCGTGAGAAGCATAATGCGATACACTGTCCGAGAAAGTTGCTAGAAGAACCACACGGTTTTGAAATTTCAAGGGATTGTTTACCGGAAACAACCGAGAGTGAGCGGGAGACACATTTGTCCGGCGCAGCTAACTAAAACAGACTAAGACAAAAAGACGTGATACAAGATGTAAGCATTTCGTTTACTCTTTTCCATCATGAACGTGAGACATTACAGTTTGTACACAATAGATTTTGAACAATACAGTGGATTGAGCTGGAGGGGAAGTTCCATACATGCAGTTACCGATAGAGTGGAATGACAGGTAGAAAAAGATCGTGTGGATTAATACTAAGGTAGATAACTTCAAACTCTTTTCTATAGTGCAGAAAATCTGCATCCACTATCAAGTACAAAAAGAAGCGTTCATAAAACGGACGATGTTAGCCAATGGTTACCCGGAAAATTTCATCGAACAGCATCCGAGGTGGAAGCCATACGAAAAACCGATCACTGTGGAAAATATGCGAGTTTTTATTGCTTTGCCATTTAAAGGTGAGCATTTGTTTAAACAAGTTACTAGAAATCTTAAGTCGGTCATCAGATATACTCATCCAGCAACACAGTTGCGTCTGCTACAAACAACCGAAAGATTAAGTTACAAAAATAACTCAAGTTGTTATGCTAATCTTAATGTCTCACGTTGGCTGTCAGCTCATTGCAGTTGCGGTGCTCCGTGCATTGACAAGACGGATCGCAGCTTGATTCAACGAATATCACAGCACATACCGAAATGGCTGCCAAAATCCATGACGCAATCTTCTGCTACCTTGAACACTGAAGCAAAATCTCCGGCCTCTCAGATCTCAAAGCAATTGCTCGCATTGGGTCGTAAAGCCAACATAACCCAATCTTTCAAAGTACTGTCGCGAAATACAAACCTCAAACTGGTGGCGTTCGGCGAGACAATGCTTATCAGCAGGCATTAGCCAGTGCCTTGCTCACAAAATCGGTTGAACCTGATTATTAGCCTACCTTGGCATTAATCCACACGACCTTTTTCTACCTGTCATTCCACTCTATCGGTAACTGCATGTAGGGAACTTCCCCTCCAGCTCAATCCAATGTATTGTTCGTAATCTATCGTGCATAAACTGTAATGCTCATGTTCACGACAGAAAAGAGTAAACGAAATGATTACATCAAGTCTTCTGTTGTAACCAACTGGATAAAGAAGATTCAGTGCTTTGAAATAGCTTACGCATACTACGATAACAACGTTTGAAACGTTCGAACTATGTAGATTGTCATAATTCAGTTTTTGCTGTTCAATTTCTCCTTACTTTTCCCCGTTTGTTTTTCATCGAACACGGGCCAGGGACCATCGATCAGTGATTGGCCTAAAGCGGTTGAGCGGGGATGCTTTTACCTCGAAAATGATCTCAATGGTGACATTACCTTGTTCGTTGTAGAGCGATACTGTTCGCCATTTTAGTGTAAACACAACGAGTACCACGGGACCGCCGATCTTATTTAGCAAATCGGCCCTAATGACATCCAGTGCCAGTTTCACCTGTCTAAGGAGCGCCTGGTGCACACTTACAGCTGCTGCATTTTGCAGTTGTCGTGTGGTGCCGGGACTCGTCTTTTACCTTCTGCGACAGGAGGCATATACCTGGGATGAGAGCTGTCCTAGGTAGAGTTTTCATGTGGATCAGAGCAGGACCTGCTCAAGCCGAAGATATCGAGTAGATGGGGAGTTTGATCTCCCCCACAGCTGTCACTATTTTGTTTAGGCTGGATGTGATGCCATATATCATGTAGCCCTTCAGGAATCCGTGATAAGTTAGCTTGTGATTATTCTCGCTCAACCGCGAGATAGTGTCATTGTCTTCTTAGGTAAATATGCCCTTGGGACTGTTGACATACTTTCTTCGATGATGCCTTGAAAACTGTCCACGCCGTTAGTCCCTCTAAGTGGTCTTGGTAAATTGCCTTGCATGCCTTAGGAGCAATACGTGACTTGTAATTTAGCGTAGCAAGGTTCCAGAATGCTGTAAAATGTGTCCAAAAATTTGTTGTAATCCTCTTAACCGGTGAAAACTGCACTGCAAAAGAGGTTACCTTGGCGCTTATCAAGTAAGGTTTAGCGTGAAATCTACCAGTAGTGCAAACAGCTCTGCATTACTAAAGTCGTAAAAGCGTTCTCGAATTAACAAACGAAACGATTCCATCCATTCGTCGAGTGGCGAAATGTAAAGTTAGATAAAATTAACATAAGGTGAAGTATTGAGGGAGTGGTAGCATTTGAATTTTGTGCGTAGGTCGACGGCCAATGGAGAATCTACCAAGCATTCATTCAGTCGCCATCGGTGTTTCTTCTCGGATTACTATTCAACGATCCTGAATCCACAGCTAGCCACTAGTTGGTATCATTTAGTTCCGTGTGACCCTTGGTTCTTACCGGTTGCAATAAACAGGCTTTCTCATTCTAAGGCTACCACATCCGTGTGAAGCAGGTCGCTGATAGTCAGCGTTCATCAACTCCCTTAGGCGACTCAACTAAAGGCATCAATCAGTGGTGTTCTCGCATGTGAAGAGTTTACTGTTATCCTGATGTACGCTCTTAGAACTTTTCCTTTACTGCCGCAAAGTAGCAACCAAGAACATAGTATTAGTGCAAGCCCAATAATTGTACAACTAATTGAATCACATCCTCTAACAATGGTCCGTTCGTCAGTGTTTATCAACCACAGCCCGCGATATGCCCGACTAAAACTACTCAACGTTTATGAACAAGATATATCTATGGGAGCACCGATTCTCGCGGCCGAATTTTTAATGAATACTCGGGATGTCTCACAACACATGGGAACCAATGTTTGGCAGGCAATAAAACGAAACACGGTGACAGTTTCAAACCCACATTCTTTTTTCACCACTGCATCTAACAATGATTCAGTACACAGTAGCAAACTGAAACATAGCCCGAAAAGCAGGAAATCTAAAATAAAGTCAATTTATTAAATCCTTCCCCTGCGTTTTGAGATAAACACATTCATACACAGTGACTGTTTTCTGCTGTGGAGCTGAGTATCGAGTTTGCTGACCTCATGTTGCTCTCATCGCACACACCGTAAATGAAGATGACACCGAGAAATTACTGATCGTCATAGACACGCATACTATCACAGGTAAGGTATGTGATTTTCTAAAACTTCGTGAAACTCCGAAGCTAACTAGACACTATGAATGCCACTCTCGTCAATGGCTCCAATTCTTAGCCATTTCCCTACATATCTTTTTCAAACATTAACTATAGGATCTAATGTCGGAATTCAGGTGCAATGAGTAACGTCTGCTAGACGTCCCCTTCTTTGTATCTATGACATTTCATGGTCTGATAGGCACTTCACTTCCATCAGCTGCAATCAGGAATCGCCACTAAGGCAAGGCAAGAGTAAGAATAACTGTTCGAAGAGTGGAGCAAAAGTGACCGTGCAAGAACCGCTTTACGCAAGGGACATTATATTGGAAATCCAAATTATATATATATATATATATATATATATATATATATGTACTCACGTTCAGTCACACGCCAGTGAAAACCTAGAAGTCAGATGACTTTGAAGTACAAGGTAGCTGCCAATATGAAAAATGAACTACATAACGAGCTACATCTCATTCAGTAGAAGGACCACAAAAACGCGCAGAAACAAGATAAAATCATGATATGAATGAAAGATAGGGGGTTGACGATGCCTCAGGATAACCAATAAGTGAAAACCATTACTGATGCCGACGGATTAACTCACATTTGTCCAGTAGTAAAAGACGGAGTAGATGAACAGGTACACTGCTGGACCACCTGATGCAATAAAGGTATGCCACCACCATCGATAATCCTTCCATTGTCAAACGTAACGTTTGGCGACCCGCAAAAAGAAAAAAGGATCGAGTTTTAGCAACTACCTCTGTTTTAGAACAATCGGACAAGGATAATAAATTTCATATAACAAGAATCGAGATGTAAGTAATGTGGCACAATATGGTTCACTTAAAAACTTGATAAATCCAAACCTTCCCAACCACGAGAATGTAACAAGAATTGTCAGAAATGAGGAAATGATGATGACAGAAATTGATTTATCTTTCAAGTGAGACTACTGAAAACCCAGTAATTTGACAGTACCAAGCCATCAGTTACCGCCTAACAGACATATAAATAACTCAATAGTCCTAAACAGATGGCTCCAAGCAAGCTGTGAACTGAAGTTCAAAAGTACGCAACCCAAACCGAGACGTTCAATTATTTTTTCTCAAGAACCATTTAAACTGTGTTCGATTTCTGGTTCTAATACGAATACCTAGTGTTAGCAATATGGTAATTGCGCTGTCAAATGAGAATGCATCTGAGTCGGGTGATAGGTTGTCCGATTCGAGTCCGAGATCATAAGTGTTTCCTTTTGGTCGGAAGTTGTATTGCGTCTTTCGCCTCAATCCCTAGCGAATCAGCCTCGGTCTCCTGTCGTGCACCCCGTAGGCAATTTTTTCTCTGTCTCCGTCATTGTCATACTCGTACGAAATTCTTAAGTGGACGCTATTCTTTCTTACCAGACCCTCTCTGGACTACGCCAGGCACAATTTCTTTACTGTACTTGGTATCACTTCTCTTTTCTTCAGTCGGTTTCAAAAGTTTAGTTCAAACTGTCGCTTGACTTCAGTGATCACAGTAACCTACTACTCCGCGCGTCAAATACTTTTTGAACCCATGTATGTGCCTTCAATTTTGATTTAATCAATAGAAGTGACGCTGTGAAAAGCTGTAAAAATCCAGCACATACACTTGGAATCGTTCCCGTTCGCCTTCCAATAGGCGTCTCGTTGGGCCTGTTCCCATAACTGCCAATAATCCATGACAAGTTTCAAAAAGAGCGACAAATGGATCGCCATCCTCGGCTTTGCATTTCTTCCCTTGTTTAACCACGTTCTTTGCTTCCCAATAGATTGGCTACGGCAAGGACTGGTGCCGTGTTACCCAAAGGGCCATGTCCAAGAGAATTGGTGGAATTCTGTGTTACGAAACTTGAACCACCATCGGAATTTAGTTGAATCGGAATCGCATGTTGCCCAAAGTTAGCTTTCAGTTAGGCTATAAAATCAAGAATCGTTTCTCTCTAGAGAGGTCGGTCTCGAAGAAGGCAATTTAGTAATCCGCAGCCAACAAGTAACTTTTTCTCGAGGTAAATTGTATTCACGATCCCAGTCCCCAAGGCTAATCAAGTATTGGCTGTTTCCATCGGTTCTCTAGTTTGTCGGCAATCGAATGGTCCGTGTATGACCGTCGGCCACAATTTGATTAATTTGCTCTATCAAAATCGATCATCAATAGGTCTTTTAGCTCGTCTGATACACCTATTGATACCTCCATGTGGACGACGTGACAAACTCAACTCCTCTTTTCCGCATTGTCTATCGGACTACCAAACGCTCGACCATAAAAATCACTTGGTTCCCATTAGTATTCGCCACGAAGCCCAAAGAAAGAATATTTCCAGTCAGAGTTTTCACACCAACAAACAACTCTAAGCGAAGAACACTTCCACGGAATGTTGGCATGGATATTCAACGGTGACATTAAGTATTTGTGATAATTCGGGTTTCGCCACCGCACTGATTACTGCCTCCTTTTGATGCTTGTCCTCAGAATGCGGTAGCATGGCTCGCGAAAGCAAACCCGCTATGAACACCTATTTACCGAGTTAATAGTGCAGCTGGTAAGTAAAATATGCCGACGTATAAGCATCGACTGCGGTCTTCTCGGTGCTCGTTGCAAAAGATTTTTCGAATGGATCATCGTGTAGGTTTCTTGGTATCTGGCCGCAGTGAAGTTGCACTCAAACAACGGTATTCTGCTCCCCACGCAGACGTGGGTTTGCGTGCATGTGCGTTTGGTTTGGTTTGGTTGCCTTTTTGAAAAAACCGAGCGTAGGGACTACTTTCACTGGACTAGCATTAGTGCAGATCCTTAAAAGGGTAGACGCCAGCCCAGGAAAGATAGGCATAGATCTATTGCATTCAACCAAAATTTTAACTATTGACAATACCGCCACTAGTAAAAGCAGCTTACGGCTTTTTTGCCTGTCTGAATTAACAGCGATAGGACTGCACACGCGTGGAAGGCAATAAAACGTAAGAATTTTTGAACCTTTTCAAGGTGGTGGTCCCCACTCGACGTGTACATATTTGGGCTCAGAAACAATCATCGGTTTGATGTAATAATCAATCAACGACCATTTTGTAGGGCAACAGTTCCTAATCCATATCGACTGCTGCGACATCGTAAACATGGGGGTAAGGTTGGATCGCAATACGCAAATATAAGTTTTACAATAAATTACTTTGTGCAATCGAATGCAGATTGCTGTTCCTCAGCCTAAATCTACGCTTCTTTATTATATGTAACTCGGCGGATTTGCTCCCTCAGTTTTGCTAACTCTGGTAAAACAGGATGAGATATATTATCACCAAATTAAAACGTATATTTTGCACAAACCTGAGTGCAGATAATGTGCCATCGAAGGATGAAAACAATGACCGAGAAGGCGGAGATTAAAAAAACAGTGAAAACTTCACCACATGCAAATTCTAACGTTCCCCGTCTCCACGTCATTGGCGATCCACCGGGATCCGAGTCCCCTGTGGGCTTGGTACTACCCGATTGCCGTAATCGAAATGGAGGGTTGGATTAGGGAGCCCTACCAAACCGTCTAACCCACAAGACTGCAGAACGATGTGACGGTCACGTAACCAACAGGGGACCGGCGACTGATTACTAACTTTATGCGCCTTTCGGATGGGGCTAGACATCACTAGTGCCCAGTAAACCCCACTTTCGTAGACGCTGGTGAGCATACAACCGTATACTTCGTGCGCCGCCCGTGGTTGATTCGGAACTAGGGATTAACCAACCCTTGTAGAATGATTACCAAAGACATCTTTCGTGTCGGTTGGAGCAGACAAACCTACGTTAGCATCTCTTTCGAATACTGTCTGATACCCCTGTTGGTGACAACATGACCACGGAATTTGACTACTGCATCCTAGGATGTCAGTTTGTCTCGATTTTGTTTAGTTCTATCTCAAATGCATCTTTGCGGCAAAGAATCAAACACTGTGCTTTGGTCTCGAATATTCTTACCAAAAATCAGAACGTCCTCTGCAATACAAATTACCCCGGGCACGTCCATTACTGCTTGCAGGATCCTCTTCGGAAACATTTCAGTGAATAATTTCAAGCCAAATGGTAGTCGCTCTCAATTGCAATGACCAAAGGGAGAATGGGGGTATAGTCCTGATCGATGACCATGAAGTTTACGATAGAAGAGTAGCCGTTTCTGGGAATGACTTACTCAGATTATAGTCTATCCTTTGGAGCGAACCCTGACAGCAGTCCATATAACGAGTTTTGAGTCTGTCGGTCTACATCCGGTGATCAACAGAGGTTTCACGTTTACCATTACCCCGGTGTCTAGATGGAACATGTTCTCCAGTCACCAGCATTTTAACAAAAACCACCCGTAATACATTTAATGAAGGTCCGTTTCGCGATTAAACCTCCAACCTTAAAGACTTCTCAGGTTTTCCAGCTGATAGTATCGCATCCAGTGTTCGCGGGCACTATCCGCCGCAGATTATCTAGTACCAGCAAAAGATGTATGTGTGAGAATCAAACAGGTTTCCCACACGGTCGGGGTTGTATTGACCAAATCGTCATTACGAGAGAAATCCTAAAATAGATGTGCATTCCACAGACTTGCGATCACTGTCGTTTTTCATCTGAGTCGATCGCGCAATTCTGTGGTACTGCTCCTCATTGAAGGAAATACCAGGAAAATTCATTTCACCTATCCAATCTCAGCAGCAGGACAACCGAAGCCGGTTCTTGGTCTTTGAGTTCTCTGAATCAGGTTCACCACGAGATGTGAGTGTTCATTAAAGTTGCCTATTCTTACTCGTTTCTATTCAACTTTGTCATTAAAGTGATAATGGATGTAGCCTTACCGCCATGTGGAGACAGCAGCATTGGCATTTCTTAGAATGCGTGGATGACGCTGTGCTACGGATTGAAAACGAAGTTGCAAATTTTTCCGGATTTTTTGAACGGTATCGTAGATGTTTTTGGGATGTTTTGCAAATTCGAAGTGCAAAATGTTGTCGCAGGACTGGGTTCGCTCGAAACAGAAACTTGTACATGCAGGGTAAGAGAAATCTAGTTACATAGATAGTTTAACCTTATCTGGTGGTCGTACGCGAGAGGAAGTCCTCAATGTCTTCATCCCTCTCAATGAATCCATTGGCAAATGATCTGTACTCAGATTTGTGCAAAATAGATAGATATAATTTACGACATTCCAAATTCTGCTCGTCACCCCGTCGTCCGCCAGTTCT
>LUCM01007506.1:0-18375 GCA_008360955.1 Fasciolopsis buskii
TGTGTAGTCTCGTTGTGACAGAGTCTCGTTGTGACAGAGTCTCGTTGTGTAATTCGTCACACGATTAAACAAGGTCGTCAACTTTCTTTGGTTCTGTTCCAATGTAATCGATCGCGCCATGCGGGACGTGATGACCTGCTAACCAGACGTCCAGCTGAGTCGACCAGTCTTTATCTGTGACCCGGAGTTTTCTATCTACGTTGTTGCGCTCAGTTACTTCACAACCGCCATGCAGCCAGTTAACGCTCGAACCAACTACTATACAGCAAAAGACGGTCTGGCAGTCAACACTAACGAAAAAAAAGATTTTTCGAGCTTCCCAGATCCATCTTGCCACCACCCGTTTATCAGCGGTCAGAAAATCGAGATTTCATCATCCACATACATAGAATTGATTCGGTCGCCAAGTGGCCAAGCAAACAGCGAATTTGCAGTGAGAATAGATAAGGCACGTGAGGCGTTTTTTCCACTATGATTTGTACTACCGACGTCCAGCGAAATCACTTCGAACCAAGGTCCGGGTTATTCGGGCTCCCGTTCGCCCGTGCTAATATGTAGGTGCGAAACCTGGCCACTACAAGCAGAGGATGCAAGAAAGTCGAAAGTACTCAATAAATGGGGCTTGTGGAAAGAACTTCGGGAAAACTAAGGATTTCTAACGACGGACTGAAGAGGCAGTGCTGGGAAATCGAACAGCCAGCCACTTTCTTCCAAAGGTATCAGCTCCAATGGTTTGGTCATGTACTATGGGGCACTGACACAGAGCTCCCTGGGCAGATGGTATTTCCCGTAGTCTGTTCGGAACGGCGTTGGCGCCTTTAAGGTCAGCTGAAAACATGGATGAATGCCGCCGGAAATTTGGAGCGCTCGGATTTAAGATAAATCCACGCCCACTGTTACTGGGGTCAAAAATGGAATATAATTCCTTACGGATATGGCCCTGAATCGCAACACTTGGTCGGCCATGGTCCACAGCCCACGTGGAGGGTTTTTATATAACGGTAGTAAGTGTTAAAGTAAGTGGGACTTTGTCATACAGACAGACCTTCGAGAGAGCAGCCGACTAGTATCCGCTCAATACCCATAAAACTTGCCCAGCATTCCATGAAACTTGAATGTAGCCTGAAGGAGCTGGCGATAAACCGCACCAAAGGGAACATTGGATTTCCCTAATCACACCCGTTGGTTACTACGTGTTTCAGCTGTTTTGGCAGTCCACATATCGTTAACATTTGACTTGGAAATCCCTTCAAAGACAAAACTCCCTTGGTTGGGGTGTGTGCGTCACTTACTTGCATCAGCGATACGGTTTAGTAAAACAAATACCGATAAGCCTGGGTGGCTTCTACAAACACCGTCATCCCCGAACACTCTTCAGTATATCGGCTCGTTAACGTCCGTAGCGACTTAAGCACAATCTAGTTTGCTGGCTTTGCACTGCATACTCAACGAGGAGATTTTTCGGTCTGCAGAGAGGCTTGTAGGTTGGTTGAGCAGCTCATCAATGTTTTATTCATCGCTCCATGTTTTAAATTTTCTCGGGTATAAGGTGTTCACTTATCAAAACAACTGCTCTCAACGTTGCCTGTCGCTTGATATTTACTCCATTGCCCATACTGTATATTCGTTTGCTTCAAATCAACCCAAAATTTCGTTCCCCTTGTACTGCTTGCTAGCAGCTTTGCATCACCTGTTTTCTACCCACGCTCACGTTCCGTGTATGATAAATATAGACTTTCGTTTGGAACTACCTAGTTTCGACTTCATTCTCATTTGCCAAATCCGTTGTTTGAAATGGCCCAACCACATTGGTATACGCCTTCTGATGTTGCTAAAACCCGACTGAATGCAGCATGCTTATATCCGTTTTGTGGAAAATCTCAACGATTTTTCTCTCTGGAAAGACTGAGTGGCCAGCATCAAAGGATCAAAAATAACGTTGTTTTGAGGTCTATATGACCTCAGATCCGTCTACTGACAGTTCAAACAGTGGTCAAACACAACAAAAATATATGCCCCCTTCTTTAGTAGCGTAATCCTCTGGAGCAGGAGGTTGGCTAAGGTTGCTTTTTGTGCTTTGCATTAGACTGCTCCCAGCTTCTGCGTCAAGTTGATCGATGCTCTGGAAAATAGGCACCATAGGGGCAACACTGATTTTCCCGTTGGCTTCACTTCAAGGAATCAAGTCTAGTTTATTTGAACAATCTCTTGCTAAAGGACGACAATCGGTTGAACTGGTAATAAGAACCGGTCATAAATCGGCTGTTCGTGTAAATGTTAACTTACTCGGCAAATAAAGTATATCACTGAAAGCTGATGACCATGAAGCATGCATGAAACACCATGCAACCATAAGAAGTGACACATCCTCATAATTTCGAGTTCTCACATGGCATGCAGGGACTGAAAAATTAACCGCCTTCGAGACAACTCGGTGTGCATTTACGACAGGTCGAAGAAATACCCGGCTAGTAGTCACGATATCTTCCCACTTAACAACGCAGTTACAGTGAAATCTAGTCTCCAAGTTAGATAGGATTTTTTCGGCAACGAGTGGACTATTTGTACCAGCCAAACTTTGTGAATCAGTATTCGCATAACACCCAGTGCACGCCAGTTTCTGGTAGCCACTGCCCAAATCAGCTTCAAAAGAAGGTATGCATTGCCGTTGGGTGCCTTCAGGCACCTATCAATGCGACAAGTGGTTGCTAATTTCGGTAGCACTACAGACTGAGCAAACAGAAGCAGACACAGGAGAGAAGTAATCTGTTGTCAGTAATATACACTCCGCAGGAAAGATCTGTCAACAGTATGTACGCTCCGCTAACACCCAACAGTATATTCTGATTATCCAAAACAAAACCAAGCCTTCTCCAAGTATCTGTATCGTCTTAGTGACATACTTTCCTCTGGTTACCATATCTCAAGACCCAAATGCAGCTACCGATACGCATGAAAGTTAGGTTTGCGTTTGGGTATATTGAAATTGATTCAACAAACATATCGAATGAACACAACTATTTCCACGAAGTAATTATGATAAAATAAGAAACAGGCCATGTACGCTCCTTCTCTTAGAACCTGTAACATAGTGGGCGCTTTCCCACGCTTCTGGAACATGCGCGATAAAAAGCTACGTCAAAATCAGATACGGAAAAAACACACTTTTGAGTTGTCACATAAACGCTTGACTACCATGGCCTGAGTTCGGTACCTTAGCCTTTCGAATAAGCCACCTCAGCTGCTCCTGACTCCTGTCACTCATCGTACCGCAAAAACCATAATGCCAGTGACCTGCGGTATAGTCATTTAGCGCATTAGAAGACCGGTCCAGTTCACTTTAGTTTGTTTCAGTTGAGTTTGTTCACGACAGTAGTACCCTCAACTTAATCGAGCGTTTACAGTCCATCAGATTATATGAGCACGCACTAGGATCCCAGCTTCCAGAATCAATGGAGAGCTTACAGACCCAGGACAAAAGAGCTTTTGACACAAAACCTACTTATTTTTCAAGACCTCTAAAAACCATTGTCAATTCTCGCCTTCAATCAACAGTTTTGTTTGCTGCAGGAATCTCGTCATCGCAAAAATAAAAGAATAGAGGCTTCTCATACTTTAGACGAGAGGACATCCGATGGGCTTGTTATCCCCTGTTTCCCAACAACATGCTAGCAAATGCTGCCACCGCTAGGTGTGTGTGCCGCCACCTGCAGCCTAGCTGGCGAGTGCTGGGTGTATTTCAATTGATGTTTCATCACGTTTTTGCTTTCAATATTTACGAAGTTTCTGGCTACATTTTCGAATCCCCGACCAACCTACTGCAGCATACGACTGTACCCGCTTTTAACATGCTTTGCATCGTTGTTTAGCACAATAACCTGAGCATCTTACTTGTGTTTGTCGTCAGGATTTTCAGTGCCAAACCCTTCAGGATCATAAGCTCCCGATCATATCACACACAAACGTACACTCTTCCGTGGAACACAGGTTTCGTTCTTCCAACTCCAGTGTGTACCACTTGGCTCACAGTTCCTCGGCCATTCTGATGGCTGGCCGCCGAAGACTTTTAAGGATGGCCAAATCAATTCAAAAAGTTTTTCCATCCCCGAATGCATTATTCGAATTGTGGTCTGACTACCACATAGAACAGATGGGTGAACTTAGACTTCCTAAAAGATACCGGAAACCGCGGCTTTAGCAGCTTGCAGAAAACTTTGGGCGTGCGGCCCTGAGTGTGTCTTCTATTTGCATCCAATACCGCAGTTCACTGCGTCCCTCAGCCAAAAGAATAGAGAGGATGCTAACCGACAATCGAATGGGAGAGTTGTATTGCATATATCATGACGCATATTTAGCAACGAAACGACAACATGCCGGTTGCAAAGCCACAGCAGATATGCCGAGTGGTGGAAGCGATTTGAAAATGGAGACTTTCGAGAGCTGCAGCATCGCAAGGAACGTATAGTCTCGGTGTGCAATAAGGCAAACGCAACCATACAGGATAGACAGCAAGCTTCAAAGTTGATCTTAGAAAATAAGTTGTCCGAGAATAACGGGTTTCCTCCGAACGATCGGTGCCATAACAGAAGCCCCCGAATAGAAGGCTGAAAAAGCTGTCGATTAGCGGTGGAACGATGGAAAGAGAGTCACAAACTGCGAGCTCAGCTTGGTGTGCTTGAGTGCGCACTTGTCGGGCCTGTGTTTTTGAATACATAATCTGTAAGATGCATACGATCGGTATCACTGGATTGTGGGAACCGCGAAGTGCTCGTGGGTGAGATGGATTCGTTGCCAGTAAAATGGCTGCCAGGATCGTCATCCAGCCAACATCACGTCAACACCGTCAAGCGGACAAGAAACGGCAAACGACCAAAAAGACCTGAAGTCCAATTTGAAAATTCGGAAAATAAGCAAACGGCCATTCAGTGGTAGACAGGGCCAATATTTTCGGAGGATTTTGTTTGGACCAGTTGTTAGACCAATTAATCGTAGCCATAAAAATGTAAAATGGCATTTAAGTGTGTAGCACCTGCGACTTATGTACCGTTTGAATAGCGGTGAGATGAAATTCATGTATTTCGCGTGGCAGATATAAACACACATTGTTATGCTTGGAAATCTTGCTTGAACTCACTTTGTCATTAGTGTGCATATTGTTTCGGTACTGAAATGAAAATGTGGCCTGACAACTATCTGCTGTATAATAAGACTTCATGAGAGAATTCCAATATAATGTTATTGTTTTGAGCACAAGGATGTCAGTGCGAGTTAGTGTTTTGTTCTTATTTTATAATAATACTAATAATACTGTATATTTCTTGATTTTCGAGAGGCATGCGCAAGGAAAGATCAATTTTTAGGAGGATGATGCACAGGAAATGTGGTTGATAGAAGTCGAATGGGATAAGCGGGTGGGCGCAATATTGAATTATTGCAGAAGCTCGCTGAAAGGTGAAATGAGATAGCGCAAAGCAATAAAGAAAGTACAAGCATGCCAGTGAAAAGAAAAAAATTGAAAACTCAATTTTCAAGACCGAAAAAGGGTTTCCTGGGACTGTTTGCAAGCAGCGGACTACGAGCCATTTCGTGTTTAAGTTTACTAAATATGCACATTGCTGGAGCACGACATGAGCGGAGCCCAACGGTGGACACTGATATATTGCTAGAGAAACCAAACGTCGGGAGCGTTACGTAATGAACGGAACCGTTAGGCTGAAGAGACGACAAGCAGTGGTTGTGCGGTAATTTGATGGAAGTGGTGAAGACCAGGCGAAACGTCAGCCAAATTGGATGAGACACGTATTTGACAACAAATGGCCAAAATAATGCTAAGAATGGAAAAAGATTGTCTCAAAGTATCTGGAGGAAATTTGTGAAGCTTTGGATATGGAACTCCAAGGATAGTGATTATATCTACATACGAATTGCGGTAAGCTGTACCGAGAGGCGCGTCAGGCGAGAGACATTGTGTGCATGAACCCACCTTAAATACAATAGCCAAGAATGTCCTCTATGCTGTCATTTACGTTGTCTTGTCTTTTGATCCTAGACAGCAATATGGGTGGGTGCTCAAGCCGTTCCGGAGACAGCAGCAATCGCGGTTTTGCTCGATCGCAAAAATGCGAGCTGAGATAGCCAGTACGATAAGCCGCGTAGTTTCCGTTGATCGGGACAGAACTCGAGCGCCAGTTCTAGCTAACAGGTTCCTAAAAGGAATTGCCACTGCGATGACGGAAGCGTTAGCAGCGCGTCTGCTGCGGATGCGAGATCTGAAACGTAAGAGAAAAGTAGTATTGTTTGGGTGCCAGCTTGGGGTTATGGTGATTATCGGATCGCAGCATAATACCTGCAACATAGTGCGTCTATTCCGTAAAATATGGTAATTGGAGTGAGCTATGGTAGCAGTTTTAGGCGCAGTTGAATGTTAAGGGCTACTAAGAACGACCTATTTACCCCTGCCAGGCCAGTAAAGAGGATAAGATGGCATGAAGATCGAGAGGTACACAGGCCGGTGTTCAAAATCACAGGATGTGATGACAGCATGGGTCCGAAAATAAGTACGCTGACATTTTTATTATGGCAAAGATTAAAGAAAAAAGCAAAGTTTAATTTAACTCGACGAAGCCACAATGGTTCAAGTCCAAGCACCTCGCATCTGGCCCTGTAGTTTAAGCTAAATGAGGGACCTAGGAGATTCCCAGTGAATGCACGCTGCACATTCTCGATTGCAATTCGATCGACTTTACGCATATGCGTAAAGATAGTCGGGCAGTACTTGAAGTGGGGCCTAACATGGGACTTGAAGGTGATAATTCTGCAGTCTTGAGTGCGGAATGCCCTTAAGATCATTGTGGCAGTTCTGTAGGCAAAGCGGTCTGATGGTGAGCCTGCTCGTGGAAGTTGAAAGAGCAGGAGTATTGCAACCTTAAGTCCTTAACTGTGTGTGATACAAGAATTGGCATGCCGTTTATAGAGAGGGCGCCCGGAGGAACATGGCATTTATATGTTATCAGAGAGCTTTTGTCAGCAGAAAGCTTCATAAGCCACTTGGAACACCAGTTATCGAGACACTCTAGGTCTTCATTGATAAATGCAAGAGTGGAGCTAAATGAAGCAGCCTCAAAAGAGTAGATTATTTTAATGTCATCGGCAAACAGGAATGGTGTTTCATGACAAATAACTTTTAAGATATCATTAATGTATAGCAGGAACAGGAGAGGACCTATGACGCGCCCTGAATGACCCTGCCGGTAACAGCAGGGGGCTGGGAAAAACAACCGTCAATATTGACCACCTGGAAGCAATCGAAAAAGTAGGATGATAGCCAAGAGAAGAAGGGATTTATTATTCCATATGTCCTAATTTTGGTCAAAATCGGGATTGGAAAAGGCGGTCAAACGCTTTTGACATGACTCAAAAGATTATGAGAATCGACCGGTGGTAATCAGCACTTTGGGTAACCAAGTTTAGGAAGTCAAACTGACAGGTGAGGCAGGACCGGCCCCTAAGGAAGCCGTGTTGGGAGGGGTTGATAAGGTTGCGAGTAGTAAGGAAGCTAACCAGTTGTTCTTTAACAACTTTTTCCATAAACCTGGATGGAACTGCAGTATGATCAATGGGGCGAAAGTTTTTAGGTTCATGCATAGAACCCTTTTTGTGATGTGGAACAATAATGGATGTTTTCCATTGCGATGGAAAAGTGGCGCCGGACATGGAGAGCGAGAACAGATTTAGAAGGAGCAGTAGATCTGGACCAGCGGTGCGAAATAGAACCGGTGGGATGCCATTGTGGCCAGGCCTGTGGGATGGCCTGGCATATTTCGTCACATTGACGATGGCAGCAGCGTCGAAGGAGATGGAGGATAATCTAACCGAAGTTAACAGGGGGTGGATTTCAGAGTGTGTCCGATTGCCATTATTGAGAGTAAAAGAGAAATATGTATTGAATGCTTCTGCGATGTCTACAGGGGACTCTATGCGTAAGCTAGTGAATATGATGACGTTCGGAATAGCTGAGGATTTGGGCTGCGAGCGAGCTTTGAAAATGTAGGAAGTCTTCTGAACTGGGTTAGGCGACCCAAGAGCTATCATTTCCTGCCTTTTTTCGGACTCGATAAAAAATTCTCATTGCGAGCGGTTGACTTGCGCTAAGAGCGGGAAGTCTCCCGTTTTGTTGAAGACTTTTTGAGCCTTCAAAAGTTTCGTCTGGAGCCGACAAACCCTACTAGGCTTCTTGGGTTTATGTTGAGTGGTCGGAGTGGACAGATGATTAATAGTAGAAAGAAGTTTTGCGTAGAGGTCGTCTGGCGCTCTCTGCGGGTCAGACGATAAAGGGAAGCTGGACTAATCGGGGGTTTGCAGAGCGCCAGGAATTTCGTCCCAACGAGTCGACATATAGGAAGAGGCAGCATGGTGGGTACACATAGGTGAGGGAGGTTTGTGAAGGGGAGGGAAGCTACACGTGACCATCTTGTCGTCACTCCCAGGGAAACCCTGACATTAGGAATGCTATGCGTAAAAACTAGGTCTAGGCTATTATGGAACCTTGTGGGCGTAGTCACATGCTGAGTCCATCCTTCAGCGTGCGTTTCATGACGTGGAGCGGATAAAGAGGACCAACAAATTTTAGGGGCATTGAAGTCACCCGCGAATATCTTACGGTGGGGGGAGACCAGAAAGATAAATGAAATATCAGAAACATTCGAGTTTAGCTGTCGTTAAACACATTCTATGTGGATTGGGAGTTCGGGCAGTTGTGCCAGAAGCCAAGTGGTGTCAGGGATAGAATCAAGAAGTGGGTGATGGAGAACGGAAGCTTTGTGTGGCTGCTTCACTTAGGCTAGGCAAACACCTCCTCTACGATTTGATCTATTTGTTTGGAAGGGCGTAAAACCTGCCAGTGGAAAGGACGGAGTGGAACTGTGGTCATTTAGCCAAGTCTCCGATACCAAAATGATATCATAGGAGTTTTTAGTTGCTAACAGTCTCAGTTCCCTTACTTTATGAGTCAGTGAGGGGGAGTTCAGCGGGAGTAGGGAAAATTCACTGGAACATTAAAGTCCACGTGATATCCAAGAGGTGGGTTTTGTGGGGGTGAAATACACAAGGGATACATTAGAGGTTCGGATAGTGCATAGCTGTGATAGGGAGTAAGTTCAGTAGAGTTAGGTGTACTGGCCGGCGAGGGACTGTCTTTGCTAGTGGGACTGTGGGCTGAAGATGATATAAGAAACTTGGGAGTTGAGGAGCCGGTTTTTAGAGGATGACATTGTGGGGGATGTGGCATCAGTGGGGGTGAGACCGTGTTAGGTGGCCAAATTGTTACCTTGTCATGGCGGGACTGGCACTCGAGGGGGTTAATGGGGAGGGGGCTTTGGAATATATCGGAGGAAAAGCCGGTTAGCAGGCATGCGCATGAAGTTTTGGGGATAGGTGTTACTTTTAGAATTTGCGGCAGTCATGAGAGCAATGCATTCTGCCGAGGCAACCGGGGTAAGCGCTGGACAAGAGTCGGTTGATAAAGGGGTCTCATGATAGGTTGTGGCTCCATGGGCGAAATAAATTTATCAAAATTTGCCAGGTAGCCTAGGAGGATCCGGGGGTTAATCGCGCAAAATTATGAGGATACTGGTAGTTGGTGTGGGGAGTTGGGCGTGCGGTAGTAGGAAAGGGGCATTGGAGTGGCGGAAATGCATCTGAATAGGGTTGACTGGTAAGTAGATGGAAGTAGGGAGGATAAGCAACAGACCCTAAATAAGGAGGGGCATTGGTGTCATGCTGGAATGTGGCAACCGTGTTATCGAACGATGGTAGAGAAATGAATAGAGTGGGCTAATCAACTCATGATTGTAGGCGGCGGTTAGTAGGCTTTTGTGAGTTTGTGGACCTTCCGGTTTGGTAGAGCTCGTTCCGGGATGGCTTGCTGGACTTGAGTGTGCCGAGAGTGCCAGACAGTCGATGTGTGTAGACAGGTTGACCTACTGAATTAACAGGTTGGCTAATTAAGTGCGGGGCTTTGTGGTTAGTTGAATAGATGGATGGTATGCACTTCCTGTGGAATTCAATTGATTTTGGCCGGGTGCCATGCTGTTGTTTGACCGAAGGACGAGGAAGTGCTAGAGGGCGTATCTGGGATGGGGTATATGCCAAGCGGTTGATATTAGCTTGAGAAGACATAATTGAGAAGGCAGTCATCTCCGTGGTCACACCGTCAGTGCTTTTATCTTGGGGTACCAGATTTGGTAGATTAAGATGAACACGTTTACAGGGTGGCTGGAAGGGCGAAGAGGACTGAGTTTCATCTAGTTCTACCGACGTTGGTTGCGACCAAAGATGATGTCGGGGGATCAGCACTTTCGCAGCAAGTATACGCAAAGTTGGGGTGCCACCGCTATCTTTAGGTTTATTCTCAGACAGAATGGTAACAGATTTGTTGGGTGGAAAATTGGACGGGAGATTGAGCGGCGTAAGTAGGGAAGAGGAAGGTTATGCATTTGCTTGAAGGTGCAGTTTTCGATGGGTTTTGTATTTTGGCCCCGGTAGTGGTCACCGGGTTCGGGATAGCCGGAGATGTGGGGCGATGGAGACTGTCACAGGGAGAAGGTAGGTATGTTGAAACCTTGGCAGTAGGCTCGGGATTTTGCCCATTAGGAGGAGCCTGAACTGACAGCGCACTGGTCAGATGGAAAGCGCCGATACAACCGAAGTCCTACTAATTTAAAAAGCTGCTGTGAATTTTAGTGACCGTAATATATCCCTCTGGAACGGAGTTTTATCCCTAAAGGTCTTAATATTTTTATAATGCGTATAGTTAGCAATGTTCTCTTTGTTTGCTATAAACTCTTTAGCAGAAAGTTTACCACGAAATTGAAACAAAATTGGATAGTTATTCTTGGGTGATTTTTTCCGGAGCCTAGAACGGGGACAGGAGTGGTGCACCATGCTACAAGCATTGAGAATGTTAGATTGGACCAGTAGCAGTGGGAGGCGGTCGGGTACATTAAAGACAAGGGCATTCTTTGCATTCGCAACATGTTTGTGAGCTTCCTTAGTTGCGGAGTCAAAAAAGCATCTTGTGGCAGCTAGATTGCTGGCATTATTTTCATTGGAAGGGTCAATTATGCTGACTAATGGGGACAATTTCAATGACAGGTCCTTGATCTTTTGTACTTTGATGTCTAGGTCCCTTAGTCTTTTCGAGACATCAAAGGGTTTGGGACCAGAATTACTAAATGTGTCAATAAGCGGGACCGAGCATCTTTTAGTGGGCATCAAGGGTTTTAAAGGTTTTCTTATAATTACGGTGCGGCGCTGACATAGCTTTGGTTCGGCTGGTAAAGGCATCGAATTGTTCCAGAATCTTGCCTTCATTTTTCCTTGCCCGCGATCATAGGGCGACAAATGAAGCAAATGGGCGGGCGGACAAGCATCAAACATAGAGCTGAAGTGCGGTTGACGGAGCTACATCGTTTGTAAGTGAGACAGGCAGTAATTAGAGGGCAAGGAATGGCAGAGACAGTATCTAGAAAGGTGTGCACACTTGACACTCAAATTTATCTCTATGTCCATATTTATTCTCTCTTTTAAATTTCAAGACAGACAAAAGTGGGTTACTGGCCAAGTGAAAGAGCTCCGTAAGTACACGTTTTCAAAACGGGTGGATTAACAACAGTGACGGATGTGGGCAAGTTTCCAACTAATGTGAGAACCCAGGGGACATAAAATAACTTCCATTGACATATCAACTACTTCTAGAGTGAGGCTGTTTCATATGTGTAATACTCGACCGGTGGAAAAATTTTGTCGGTTAGAGTGCACACTCCTGAATTAGGCGTACCTTACAGCAATATCTCCAGTGACTCAAAATCGAACAAGAGAAGAGATATTGGAAATGGTTCTAAGTTAATATGCTCTGTCAAAGGTGGGAATCCTGAGAACTCTCAGCACCGGGATAGAGAAAAAATTAGTTCGATCAGACAACGAGGGTAAGAAAGAAGTTGAAGCACACGCGCTGGATTTTTTGTCTTCCTTAGTACAACTTCAATTGGGATGCAGCCGCGACTGAAACCAGCGGGTATCCATTGGTAATGAAATGTTGAGGGCAGTCGAACATCCACAGAATAATTTTGTTTCTTGGTCAGGTGCGGCAGCTTGCAGGCTTCCGTGGCCCAACAAGCTGTGAATGATAGCTGATCACAAGCCCAAGATCCAGTCGTGCCTGGAAGGTCTGTGGATAGGGGCTTGACCAAACAATCTCTTGGTGGCCCAGATTGAAGTGGGTTTGAGCCGACAGCTCAACCGGAAGATAGCAGTGGAATAATAACTGCTCCAAGTAAATGGGCTTCCAACCAGCCTTTCTCCAATATCTTGCGGACGGGTTCATATTAGGATCAAATGCCTCGTCTAAGAACCCGAATCGCTGTCCTACCTAGTGACTGCACCTTGTAGGCGTCTGTGTGCAGTTCGTTTGGACGGTCCTGTACGTGTCAATAGCAGTCGACTGAAGCGTCGTTGTTAGTTCGTCGAATGTGTGTGTATGCCTCCACTGATTTCACCTCCCCTGAGGACAAACAAAGTTGCTCCGTAGTATGCTTTTGACGGACGTTGTGGTCGTTCGTGGTGATTTTGACGCCCAACTCGGGTAATTGGCGGAGACGGAGCGGCATATCGAAGGCCAATTTTCTGTTCCGTCCGATTGGACTGGCAACGAAGATCGCCTAATTTAGGTTTTTCTGGCCACAAGCAGTTCCCGATGAACGTGAATCTTTGTCAAAGAAGCGACATCGACTTATCTGGAGCCTTCGTTCACCCTCATGACATTGGAATCAAATAATCATCGGTCACTGGTGGCGTTGATCAATCGAGGATTGTCGATCATTTTGGTCCACACCTATGCACTCAGACTGTGCTTTGGTCCGGGCTCACTTTTGTTTGCGCCTAGTTTGCCGTCACACCAGTACAAAAGCAACCTGTCCAACAGCGCTGATTCCAGAAGATAACTGCCGACTACAGGTCCAATCGGAAATCCCAATGCGGTTGTCGTCTCGAAAAAATACCCGGGATCCGAGTGAACATTAGGAGCAGATCGAAGAAGTTCTGCATTCAGTGGAAGTTGTTACTTCGGGTTCTATTTGGCATGAATGCTTTGGAATAACTTTGAACGGTCGATGCGCATGAAGTTAGCTGATAATCCATGTGGCCCGCGCACTCAGACAGTATCAAACCTAAAGTATCCGGAAACATGGTTAGTGGGCAATGATTTCGCAGGCTGCTTGACCAGCACTTTCATGTGAGCGGCCACGGCGACCATCTGGAGCGGATGCTGCAAGTGATCGGATGTATGACGTCAAGTCATCTATGTACCTGTGCACTGTTTGGCTAAGTTGAATACGTACTTGTCGTGAGTCGGGTCGCTCTTAGCTTTGCTTTGGCTGATGAGATTTGAAGTACAGCTGTAGATAATGAGGAGTGCTCCACAGATTAGTGACGTGCGCATCGGTGCCATGGCTCCGGAAGAGCTGCATTGCGCAGAGAGTAACCTGACTCGTTTGTCACAATCCGAGAGCTCCGATGGACGCATATGAGATAGTAGGGACAGGTGGTCAGCATCCATGACCGTTTGCCGAAGAGGGTTGAATCTCACATTCGCGGAAGATTTCCTTCGAGTGGAAGGCAAGCCAACTAATTTTCATGTAGATTTTAACGTAATACTTCCTTCCATCTTACTAACACGACACCAGATAGCTGGTCTATTACTACAACATGCGCATGCAGTGGGGAGACTCTCCGGAGAAAATCACGTGCTAATAACGAGATAAAATCGGTTTTGGGTAGGAAGCAAGACAGCAACGGTGAAGAGAGCGATTAAAATTGCTCGCAATGCCGGAGGCCGATGGCCCTTATGGAACGATGCATTGTGACCTGGCATCCTAGACACTGGACGGATTTTGACTGGTGATTAGTCACTGAAACTGGGATCAACTATTTTTGGCCCATACGGTTGAGAGGGGCGAAATGGACAGAAAGATGCAGATACAAAAGCAATTGCGGTAAATTCCGAGAAGTGCAATCGACGAGCACATTATTGAAGGAATCGAAAGGGTACCAATCAACCGTCCATCAGTATCTATATCCTTCGGCGACAAAACCTATATGGCTTTGGCCTTTAATGTTATTTTCGCAGATTTCCAGCAATGGTTGTGTATAACCTCTTTAATGTTCATGGTTTATATCTTTAACAGCGGAAATGAGCCAAGTACTTGACCAGGATTTTTGAGATGTGGTTGAGAGAATACATACTGGCTTTTCAAGTCCGAGAACAGTAAATACTTACTGTAAATCTATCCAGAGAATGGTACGTCGTGATGGCAGCCGTCTGGAGTTTCTCGGAGTTTGGATTTTTATATTTTATCCGATCTTCAATACTTTGAATGCGTTCTCAGAAAATCACGCATTCCGAAAATACTCCACAGAATATTCCGCATTTACTTTTGTCAATTTTAGTCAATTTTCATCTCTGAAGAAATAATTCAATACCATGCAGAACCGCGGTAAAACGAGCTGAACGAGCCCGGTCTTTGCCAAAATCACAAATGGATACTGTTATTGAGACTGGTTGAACTATTTGGTGAAAAAAGATTGAACGCTTCGGAGAAGCAACTGATGATTGTTGTCATCCAGCTGACTTTCGCGAACGTAGTCATCACAAAGTCAACTTTCCCCTCCTCAATTCTGAATCATCGTCAAATTCAACCATATTCGATTATTCCGGGCCTTCCCAATTTGTTGATTGGTTTTTGTCTGAACAAGCCTGAGAGATTCAAAATTTTAAGAATGGTGTTATATTTGATATTCCACAAGGTCAATCATTGTAGAAGGTCCGACAAATCATAATGAAAGCTTTAAACTTGGGCCACTACATTAGTCATTATGCGAAGCTAAGAAAAACGATCCATTATACATTTCCTCCACTCCCACAGCTAATCCAGGGCAGCGGAATCTCCTTTAAGTTCGTCGGAAAAGGAAAAATTTATTAACATTATTACTTTGTACAGCAATATAAGGATTGATCCTGCTGAAATCATCCTCCGGTCCATAAAAAAGAAAATATCGGAGTCAGTGCCCATATGGGCGCATTCCCTTGTGCATATCCTGATGCTGAATTAGCAATGTTAAAACAATGCCCCGGCAGGTAAACCACAGAGAAATAATGCCGATTGTTCGAAACAATTTTAAATCGAGAACTCGCGAAAAATGCAACAAGAGCGGAGAAGTCCGGATCTCATATGTCTTAAAATAAATGCAGCCAAAAAGGTATAACGGTATAGATATCAATCATCAAAGAAGGTCTCACTGAAAATCGTGCTCGTGTATAATCGCTTTTCTCCAAACCATCGATGCCACCACAGACCGACGGACAAAGTTAGTCTGATTTAGGATACTTGTTATTGGGAAGACGATGGACCCCAGCGATCCGATTAGGAATTTCAAGGTAGTTGAAGGTTTAGGCGCACTTCGTCCTGTTGCACTTTTCTTCGAAAATCGTAACCAGTGAACCATAAGAAATGAAGAAACACGGATAAACCATCGCTCTGGACTGGCAGCCTGTGTGCACTTCATCAGTGACAGTGTGGCAAATGGTTTGAATAAATTGTCTGGACGTGCCTTTGGACCGTACAGTCAGGATATCTGAAGTATAACCGGATAACAAGCTGGATGAGTTGATTTATTATTTTCTTATCCGAAGTGTGTGTTGCGTTTGACATTGCAAACCCATTTTTGGAAAGCCCAATGCGCAGTCATTCCTTCGCCAGGATGATGTGAATTATTTTTTCTTTGACACGCCTTTGCAGCAGAATGAGACCGCTCTAGGGCAAAGGATAACGGGGGGAAGGCAGCATTTACAGAGCTGAATGCTGGCTTTGTTGATAACATAGGAAGTGAACGGAGCCGGTCCATCGACCGGACCGTGTCTAACAACGAAAACAGATGTGTAAGTCTGTGGTTGGGCAGTGTTCCGGTTCAAAAGTCTGGACTATGGAAATCTCCCAGATCCAGGATGTTGACTAGCAGAAAATTTGAGGATTCTAAGTGAATATGGGAAACAAGTTCGCGGCAATTTCGACATTCCGTACTTTCAACATTTGATTGCTTTTGGTTTGTACCTCCAGAAAACTGAACAAGGGGCGATATATTCCTCATTTTAACCCGTTTTCCATAGATCTGACAGATAATTTTCATGCTTTTTTCTCTGAAAACCCTCATAGAGCATTCTGAAATGTCCCAGAAGTAATTTGCGAAAAAACATCTTCACACGCCGACTGGTATCTGTAGGGGAATGTTTGGCCAACGATTTCTCGAAGTTCCGAGTAGCGAAATCCTCAGCTTACGGCTATATAGGTTTTTGAGAATTTTTCATTTTAGAACACCATCACCATCTTAAAATCAGTGAACGAAAATAAATAAATAAGAGAATTGAATTGAACGTACAAAATAAAATGTTTTCGTGTACTCATTCATTAAATGTTTTTCCCGTTATAAATTTGCTTACGGATTTGGTACTATTTATCCGCTTCTTATATAATGGAACGGTCAATTGATAGCTTCCTAATTCCGCCAAGGAGATCTGCACTCTACGTTTCCTTGCCTCAAAAAACCTGTCGCTGGGGCTCAACGTGCAAGATACCAGGGGAGGAAAAATGTAAGATCGGGGTATAATAGGCTCTGCCTTTGGTTCGTGGGGCATATAACCATATCGACCTTCGTTTGTTTTGCTGGTTGAGTCCAAACCGGCGATTTTATAAAAGATGCGCTTCGTCGGAGTCCTGTCGTGTTTTGTCGTTTTTTCTCTTCTTTCTGTGGGGCAGGACGTTACTAACAACGGTATGTATCACGTTTTGATTTCCGCTTTTTAACATGCATGTCTCCACCGTCTACTTAATATCGGTTTTACTTAACTCGAATCGAGGGATCGCGTCATATTTTTGGCCACATGCTTGAATCGTACTTTACTGCCCCTGTTGTCGCGCTTCTCTGCTTTAAGACAAATTGCCTTAACGCAGTTCTCACTTTGCGTTTGCTTGCCCCTGACCATAGTGAACACTCCTGCATCGCTTATTCGGAGACATGCGATTTGAATACTGAAAACCCAGGCACGCGACCGGTAGAACGAAAATACAGTCGGGAGTGACATGACATTAAGTTTATTTAACAAAAGCATTCGCGCGAAGTGTGCATGAGGAACGTGCGAATGGCAGCCGCACTGGGTAAAGTTCGGTTAAACAAGTCATTCGGAAGAACAAAACCATGTTCCGTTATACCGCAAATCTCAAGAGGAATCCTCGTGAGCCAAACATCACTCACTGAATGTCAGCGCAAAGTCTCGTACTATGGGATCAAGACCACTATCTTGTGTTGACTATTTGTGAATCCATGTGTATGGTGCTTTATGGTGGCTGTTTAAGTTTTACGTTTGAACGCTGTAACAAGTTTTGTGATTGCGCCTTTCCCAAAGAGCCAGCTGGATTAGAATATATAACAGGCTCCCCGTCCTATGATTAAAACCCCCTGCCCGAAATGTTAGGAGCACGTGATTGATTTGTAATTTGTTGTTCAAAGGATGAGTTCAGTTCATACGCCATTTTGATGGCGCTAGACGCTCTTGGTGCTCAGCGTCTTCCTCCCCCATAGGTGCCGGCGAGCTTCCTTTGCCGCTCATGGCTGTCGCGTGCGTCAACTCAGGTGTTTTAATGGTTAGTGGCCCCGGCTGACTCAGTATGGCTGGGAGTGAAATTCTTCATTTTCCGAGGGGAACGCCCCCGATTGATCGCAGATCTCAAATAGCTTCTGACGAAAGTGTTGCTCAAGTGCCGAAAATATCAAAACAGTGCAAAGACGAAGGCATCGAGTACCATCCGGACAAAACTTTTGTGACGACTATGGTAATGAATAAATCATAATACCTAACAAATCTCGATCGCCACATGTGGCGCTGCTTACTTGTAAATGCGGCTGCTTAACAGCCGTACTCCCAGACAGTGCCCTTCCATCATGGGCTACACGTCTACATAAAATTCTTTGCTTTATCGGCCGTCGCGCTGGATAGTCAGGACCGCGCTGTCCATTGAATCTAGCGGGATTGGTAGTGATGAGTTTGCAACTGCTCACAATTTCTCTTTTATTCAACTTCTCTTGTCTCCAACCAAATCTCTGCTCCTTCTGCCTACCCTTTATGTACCCACTGATGTTACGCCCGATAGTCACAACGGTTCACTGTCGAAGCTTTCAGTCTGCTAGCTCACATTTTCTCAAGCCTCGTCAGCCTCTGCATCTGGGTTCCTTCAATGTGCGCACTTTAATCCAAGCTGGCCAACAGGC
>LUCM01007507.1:0-32547 GCA_008360955.1 Fasciolopsis buskii
TTTTCGACTACCGTAGCTAGTCTTTCAATTTGATTGTACAACTTGCCTTGAGAAAGACTACCCATGGTAGTCGAAACGTTGGCGCATTACATCTACCAACAACGCTGTGTTATTAACATTATATCATCGACAATTAAAATCAATAAATAAAGCATCGATTTTTTGATAAATTCCCTACGTCATTTGGTCCTGAAGCTGGGTGGAGTTGAGTAAGGTTATCCGTGGTGACCGAAGTATGGGCAACTTGCCAACTATTTCTATTAAGCCATGCTACTGAACGGAAAGATATTGCATAAATGAACTGTATCTGTGAAAAGGTTGTATATAGTGGTATGTATTGCTGCGAAACTGAGTTGCACATTTACTTGTCCTTTCTACTATCACTCACGAATGCCCGCAGTTTACCCTGTGCTTAACTTTACAGGATGTCGAGACAATAGATTGTAACGGTTGGACAATGTTGCACGCGGCTTCATTTCACGGTCGCCTTGGTTGTGTCCAGGTTCTTTTACGGTGGGGATTACGGTTGGAAGATGTAGACAAGGCAGGTAACAATCCCGCTCATTTGGCTGCATTGGAAGGTCATTTGCCTGTTCTCCAATGTCTCGTGAGTCACGTGAAAACCCCCATCTATTTGTTGGACACTCCAAATGATCACGGCGAAACACCAGAAACACTGGCTCAGCGGTTTACGAAAGAAGACATTCTGGTCTATATTGCCCGTATCAAGAACGGACAAGAGTGCCGTATTGATGGAGTTAATGTTTTCGAACAAACTGCATTTCCGGCACATAGTGCCGCCTACTCTGGAGATTTGCCCTATTTACGGCGATTAATCGAGGGCGGCGTGATCAAAATTGATGAGCGAGATGAACAGGGGTGCACTCCGTTGCACAAAGGTAATACACAGCCATTTGAAGTGATCTTTTTTTAATTAATTTGATAGTAATAGAATGCAATGCAAACGGGAGCCACAAACGATCAGTGGGCCAGTACGTGATGATGATTTCTGAATTATGAGTGCTCTAAACCAACGTTCTTCAAATTTCCGGTCTGAGTGTGATAATGTACGCTTGTTCGGGCAATCCGGCACAAGTCAAAGGTTGTCTGAGTTGAACGATGAAAGATCAACGAGGCAACTCACTGTCAAATCGGAATGAAGATCAGAAAATATCTGTTTAAAGTTACACTATGCACAAACTACTGCATAACGCTTCGATTTGCAATTTCCTGTGAATCGGAACGCCGTATGCCTGAAGCCTTCAGTTGGCAGTACAAATAACCATGAAGGATTACGATTCGCCGTATTCTTAAAAATCTCCATTAAAGACTGCTGCACGCGCATAAGATGAATTTGTTTAAACGAATTTTTACTAGCGAAATTATTGGAAGGTGAGACCAGAGTTGTTCAAAACAATGGTAATCCAGGACGACGTAGATGCAGATTAGTGCAAATCAGAACTTTGCTTAATAGTATGCTTTCGAAAAAATAAAATACAACGGCTGTGATCACAAAAATCTCAATGTAATGATTTGTATTTCAGTTTTGTTAATGTTCTTTTTATTCAAACATCTGTTTGGTACCGCAACTTCATTAACCGTATTTGGGAAGTATGAAATGAAAAANGTTACCTGCCTTGTCTACATCTTCCAACCGTAATCCCCACCGTAAAAGAACCTGGACACAACCAAGGCGACCGTGAAATGAAGCCGCGTGCAACATTGTCCAACCGTTACAATCTATTGTCTCGACATCCTGTAAAGTTAAGCACAGGGTAAACTGCGGGCATTCGTGAGTGATAGTAGAAAGGACAAGTAAATGTGCAACTCAGTTTCGCAGCAATACATACCACTATATACAACCTTTTCACAGATACAGTTCATTTATGCAATATCTTTCCGTTCAGTAGCATGGCTTAATAGAAATAGTTGGCAAGTTGCCCATACTTCGGTCACCACGGATAACCTTACTCAACTCCACCCAGCTTCAGGACCAAATGACGTAGGGAATTTATCAAAAAATCGATGCTTTATTTATTGATTTTAATTGTCGATGATATAATGTTAATAACACAGCGTTGTTGGTAGATGTAATGCGCCAACGTTTCGACTACCATGGGTAGTCTTTCTCAAGGCAAGTTGTACAATCAAATTGAAAGACTAGCTACGGTAGTCGAAAAGTTAGTGCACTACATTTTCCACCCAGCTTCATTCTTCCGAGAAAGGTAGCTGCCTAGCGCGAAATGTTTCCAATATGCCAGTTAATTCGAACACAACAGGTTACTAAACGGCAAACTTGAAATGTTTCATTTTACGCATCGCTTTTTCGTCCCACCCGGTTTAGACGAAATAGTTCATTCATATTTAACCAAATACAAAAAAGAGACAGAATACGCAGGAAATGCGTTGCAATGAGTTCCAATCCACCGGGGGTCGCCAAGAATACAATATATTTTCATTTTGGGAAAAAATTTCAGAATGTCGGATCTTGTCTATAGCTGGTTTTGTGCGTTTCTTTCTAAGATCCCGCATCCTGTGTCCGAAACCCGTCCATGCAAACACTGAAGCTTCTTTGACCCACAAGTCACTGCGAAAATGTCTCTAATCTCTTATAGATGCAGGGCACGAGTGTGAACCACGTGCCTTCATATGACAAGTTAAACCGTGATATGTTTTCCATGCGTACATTTATGCAAACGCACACAGACAGACACAACGCGCGACGAGTTTCGACCTGTTATAAACGTAAATTATCATTCTGTCTTGCTTACTGTTAACCAAGCTGGCAGGATTACGAAGAACGCGAACCGGGCCAGTCAGTCACGAGGTGTTATTTCGCAAACTAAGTTCCACTCGCGTGGTTTTCGGTCACTTTGACGACAAAGGATGATCAGCCTTTGTTAGCATATTGAACCCAAATTTACTCTTGGTTATATCGGCGAAACTATGCGCCATGTGGTAGGTTATTTGAAGGCAAGGCACCCACAAGCCTGATATTTCAAAGACCAGCATTGCCTTTATCCCGGTTCAGTACACTCCTGATTTTCACGGCGTTTGCTGTGAAGTCAGTGATAGAAACTGACGTTTTAAGGTTTCCGCCTGACTCCTTTGGAGAGAACGAGTAATAGAAATCAAACTTATTGGGCAGTAAATTGAATTTACAAATATCCGACGATTTGTTTTGATGTTTGATTTATATATATATATATATATCTATATATATATATAACTCTGCGTCAGGTCCGGTGAGGCTGCTTGAAGATTTCAGCCAATCAGAAACACAGGTCCGACAGCAACACCGGAGAAACACAACTGAAGCACGTAAGATGTCTTGTGAACAGACATTTAGATCGCATCTCTGCCGCCAGATTTTCCAGCCTCTATCGTTCACCCGAGTATGATTCTTGTAATGCCTAAGAAGAAGTCACGGATACGGTTTATTAGCTCCGCGTATAGACACGGTGCCAAAGCCAGCCAAATGAGTGCGTAACTAATTGGTATTCCTCAACCACCGGAGACAGAATTCACATTTTGAATGGTCGAGGGAATGTGCTTTGCGTCTACTGGAGGCATTTTGTCAAGTGAAATATTCTAATCAGTTGTCAAGCGAACTAAGGAAATGATGATGAAACTTTGGCGGTTTTTTTAAGCACACATGCTGTGTGATGTTTCTTTGAATTCCTAATGGGCAGGTTTTCTCTCGCTGGATCTCAAGAAAAGTAATGAAAAACATGAGACGTTTCGCATTTTTCTCTGGTTTTTTTTCCGCGAACTTCAAACTAAACAACTGACGATTTTTTAATTGCGATATCATACCATATATTCACCGGCAGTTTGCTAGGTATTCGATGAATAACGCATAGGGAACCGAAAGTGGTGACAGCGAAGTGCGGAGCAATGCTAAGTTAGACTGTATTGTGTTATTCAAAACAATTAAAATGTATGTGTAGATTTACTGATAACTTCCAAATGATGGCAGCTTGACCCGAAGACCAAAGGTACGTAACGGAGTGAGAATCATATGCCGCCTGTGAGTCAATCTGTTCAGATTGCAAGTGATCGCTGGTCGAGTGCGCAGGCATATTTTACTGACCGAGTTAGTGCGTCAAGAGGTTCGCTTATATGAGACGACACTCACTGTCGAGAAACGTGATACCATGTGTTTAAAAATGCCAAAAGGAGCACATTTGCTCTCCGTTGTTCGGTAATCTTCATACGATTCTATTTCCCGGATGCCATAGCCCGCTCCAACTAATTCTTGTGAGAAAAATCAATTCAAGCATACAAAAAAATCTAGTTAGCAACTAAAATTACTATTATCCATGGTTATTGGTCAATGCTGCAGCTGGTTAGTCTGCCCCTCCTACATGGTTTTGCATCGAATTACATCTGCGTCTCTTTCACTTCGATTATCGATTTACGTCGATGTTGCCGTAGATGTGTTAGTCATTGACCAGGTTAATAGATATGTCAAAACAAAATCCAGTGCTCTTACACCAAGTTACAAACTTTTCTTGGGGAAAAAGCTGCACACGAAACATTTTTAACCACCGTCACCAAGATATTGATTTTGTAGTGCCACTTTTTTTTTGTCTCTATTCGTTAATTCCTCAGTTTCATGCCTTACAAAGACTACCGTTTCTCGCCTGACTGGGTTTCTCGTGTCTTAGTCAAAATGCTCAACACGATTTCATGTCAAAACAATCTGTTCGTAATTTTTGTCTAAATTCCTGCATGATAAATGAAAAATCAAAGCGCACACCTTCTGTTGTTGCATCCCCGCAGCGGCTGGTCAAGGACATGTAACAATTATTCAGTGGCTTTGTGAAAACGGTGCGGACCCAAATATAGTGAATCATTTGGGTGAAAGACCAGCAGATATTGCTCGTCGATATGGTGAACTGGCCGCTCTGGATCTATTGGATCCACAGTCCAAAACCACGGAAGGTGATGCCCGTGACCCGGATGATGAGAATAACGAAAGCTTAAAATGGTTGAATGATGCACTACCTTCAAATGTGCCCTTTGGTTATGCAGAAGGCGAAGTGGAAACGGAACTCGTCTACGATCGCGAAGCTGCACTGGGTAAGTCCAAAGTACTCTGTGAACACCTGTCAACAGTCTGTCTGCTTATTAGTGTGATGGTGTACTAGTGCGACTTATCGCCCGCCAATTTCCAGCTATCGCGGTAGTTTATTCAACCACTGTCAATGAAACATATCAATGAACCAAACAACTATTTCCATTATGAAACCAAATCATTACCAACGATTTTTGAAAATACAATTTCAGTTTTTCGCTTCTCCCAACATCAACTAACCAGTTCAGATCGTGGTGTATCTGAGAGACTTAGATTACAAACTCAGATTAGATTTCCGTAAACTAGGAAGGTTTACTTTTCAAAATTTCTATCTACTGCAATGGACATGATCTTGAGAAAGGCATTGCAGCGCAGTTCAGTCGCTTCCATTACAAACACACTGCATACCACCCAGCATCCTTCGTGAAATTGTCACGCCTTTTCTTGCATGATCTCTCACTAGAGCAGATAAGAAGAATTGCATACTCTTGAAGGTAAATTCCCTCGATTTGTCACACTTTCGGTTGTGGGGAGTTCTCGCTTCTTTTAGACACAGTATTCTCCTTTGTACATGCGTACCCGTTTTTGTGAAGTACTGATTGTGTAGTAGTCGCACATGTAAGCTATAAAACGAGCAACCTCTTGGTTGCCGTAGTTAGTACTTCCTAGAGCAAACTTAGAGTCAGATAAGGCTGACGGAACGTTTAAACATCAACGAACGTTTGGTTGTATGCATGCATGCACATTGACGCTTTGGGTGCAGAACGATTCGCTGTTGTTCACAGGCACATGCGCGCTCATTATATATATATATGGCAGACCTATTTGCCATTATGCGTCTCACTTTCTTTAACTGTCAGATTGCATACAACGGATTCCGCAGATTTAATATGATACTGGCAAAAGATTTGATCTCCCCTGACTCACCGCACCAGATCGTAAGAGCGTCATCAGACATGATGAATTTCCGTGTATGGCAGCCAAGTGGCCAGGGCTTTGTCCGTGCACATCCTGGGTGGACAGACAAACTCCCCTGTCCGCCAGCGACTGAATGCATTGCTCAAATCCCCGCAGAGCGGCAACGTGCATGGCCGTCCAACCATGCTTGTCAACACAGAGTGGATCAGCGTTTCTCCATAACAAATACTGTAAAATCTAATCGGGCAAAGTGTTCATTCAAATGCTTTAACCTACCTCAATCGCTCCCACATTTGCAGCCCAATGAAGTGGTGTGAATGTCTGTGAGTCCACCTCGTTCACATTTGCACCATCCGCTATCATTTTCTTCACTTCCTCAATATCCCCACGTTTTACTGCGCAATGAATAGTCACTTTATCGCTGGGCCGTATCAAAGTCATTTTTTGAAGATGATCGTGGTAACTCAGTCAAATCAGCTGAGTAGAAAACTTCGACCTCTGTTCACTCAACAGCTACAAAATTTCTGTAAAATTGACAAGAACTAACATCAGATATTTCATATCTCACTCAGCGAAGAATCCCATTGGGAAAACGGTGAATACTCGCGGTACACTCGAGTCGCATTGGACAAATCAAAAACTTGTATCGTCTCCATGATTAAAATCAAATTTTTTTCCTCCTCCAACAACCTCTTGTTTGGCAAATTATATTTTCTGTCCACCAGAATGCAAATTCACGTTATACATCAAACGCCGTTTTAGGCTAGACGCAAACAGACCCAAGACTTGAAATAATCAACCTTGAATATATTAACAGAGCCTATGAACCTTTGTTGGCATGGAATGAAATCCTGCAGCATTTTGTGAAGCTTTTGTCAGAAGAAAAAGGTCAGTAATGTAAAATTTCTCCAGAAGACAACAAAATCCAGGTACAAGTTCAACAGTCACTAGGAACATTGTGGTATGAATGTCAGACTGTGTTCTTCGATGGGGATCGCACATGGCTCCGCTTGAAATGCACAACTTACAAGGTGTCAGACCAAACACAACCAGACTAAAACACCAGCTGCCAGCCTCTCGCTTCCGGGTAACCGCATGTTGCAATTTCATCGGACCGTTTGCTTTCTGAGAAGGTGAAGCACTTTTAGGGACCACCAACCAAGAAGGCGGAGAAAGAAGCCCTTTAGCAGTGCATGACTTGGTGAACATCAAGTTCATTCGTTAAGCGAAAATCAAGTGATCCATCTATCAACACCACTCTAATTAGACTAAGCAATCGCATAGGTGAAAGACGCAGAGTGGAAATTTGGGGCTTTCTTATGGATCTCGTAGAGAATTGGAACCGGTCCCAAAAGTTTCCTGGGTGGGTTTGTACCAAGCCTGATAAAACGCGGTACTTAAAATGCAATACAGAAAACCGAGAAGTATTAAGGGAGTAAATTAAAGACACTTGCGAAATGGCATCTAAGGTTAGTCATCTGTCCCAAGGGTAATCCGAAAAGATAGTCTTCCACGTCACATCCAACTTCCTTTTAAAGACTGTTGAGTTCGGTTCTACAAGCCCCAGCTTATGATTGCACCACAGGCAATTTTTTCCCCTGAAGCCATCACAAACGCACGTTTAGTAGGCATATCATAGAAAAAAGTGAATGAGTAAACGAGACAGATAGACAGGAGTGCAAGCAGCCTTCCAGCAGTACTTATAATATTTAGGCGCCGAACTTCGAAGGCATTGTATAACTGACCTGAAAAGTGTAAAGTCATGAAAAATCAGCTTTCAAGCTGATCTGACGAGTCAAACTAAAAGAGGAACCAAACCATGGTCACTTGGCTTCCTCCCAATCCCAACCTTATTCTGTTAGTGATTGATTCGCTATTTCCACAGCTGTCATACTGTTGTTGAATATCCAATGATCTGCATTTGTATCAAGGGTATGTTGTGTGAACAAACTACTTCCAGTACACTTGACTACACGTTACTAATAGATGAGATGACACACGTCTCGCTTAGTCACGAGGAAACTCAAACGCGTTTTGTGATTGCCTCCTGCATCCTTGGATGGAGACAAGGATAAGCACAAGAAAATTCCACCGGTAATAGCAAGGTTGCGCTCAACTGGCCGATATTAGCAGTAGTACCATTAAAAACGGAGAAATTTTAGGATTTTTATGAGAATAAGTTCATTGGAAGCTAACGATCTCAAAGCCGATTCTGTCCTGAAACTTTGTTATTCATTCGACTCAGATTTTTTGTTTCTTACCTAAAGAAGTACATCGGATGGAATAGTAATTTGCGCCGCCTATTATTTTGGACGCAGTTCGTAGTCACTGCTAAGGTTTCGTGACAGATTTACTGTGTGAGTTCCGTGCTACGCTGATCAGACGACATTTTGTCACGGCAAATGTGCACGCACCTCTTTCATGAATTACTCCGACTCTAAAAACTTTTGCTGTTGTTTCATTGTTTTTCCGTGAATTGTACGATTACAGAGCAAACAAATGACTAAGAATGATCGAATGTAGAAGATAATAGCGAAGTATGACATGAGGATTTTTATGGTGAATTCTTTTAGACCTGGGTCGATCATAGGCTATCCGCGTAGATAGCGTGTCTAACACCGAAAACGTAGTGAACTTTATTAAGAATAAAGTTGAGATTGCCTGTTACTTTTGCTAATCACCGGAACCAGTTTTGTTTGCGAACATTGTTTGAACATCATCAGACCGAGTATTTTGTTATGCGAAGTCCAACGATCGGTTACGTTCAATTTTGTACCTCATAATGACTACTGGTTACAAAAACGTAATATAGATGGCTTGAACTAGGTGTATTTCAGCGCCAGTGCGGTGTTACCTCATCTCCTTGAGATGCAGATTAAGTGGATATGGTGAGCGCTGATTCACGCATACAAATGGTTCTAGGTATAGATATAAATCCTCATATCCGAATATATAAAACACCTCTCTTCAAGTTTACTGCCAAAAGTTTGTTTTTGATGATTCTGTCTCAACAGCACATTAGTTGCAAGAACTTCGCGTGTGTCACGTTCTCCAAGATGCCAAGAATAGTGGACAACTGCAGGGCAGACCTGTAAAGTAACTTTGGTAGCGTCAATAGAATTGACATTATAAACTTCTCGCAAAACATGAAACAGAATATAGTAGCCGGAAAAATCCAGTACAGGCCCAAATACTAAGCGTAACTGAGTGAAATGTATGAGATTTATTAAATTCGCGACTGACCGTTTGCAATGCAAGTTATACCTAATGAACACTGTGCATAATCGGCAAAATGTGATTAGGAAATCCCGTTTGCTTGATCAGTTAATTACTAGAAAACCGTTCTCCCAAACCGAAGTAGTTGGAGACACTTTTATTCATCCTATATTGCCGTTCATTGTGGGCATTTGAAATCAAACGTAGATGGTCCGGAGAAGTGAACGAGACAGGAGCTGATGATTTACGATGACTAGGTGATTGCAATGTTTTTAAAAATTAGTCAAGTCGGAAATCGTTTGTTCTACAGGAACAGATGAGCCGAGGCTCTTGGTATGGTATACCTGGTGGCACTACTTAGACGTCACGTTGGACGACGTTTGCGAGGTCCTTATGGTAAAAGTAGTAACCGAAATGTTTTAGCGTCATATTAACTTCATCTATGTTGATACCTGGAAAAATCAATTTTGTTGGAAACTTTCTCGAAAACACGGACTTAAGAGTATCGCTTAGGCAACAATTATCGATTAATTTTATTGTGATCAAGGTCTCACAGAGAGCTGTTCTTTGATGCCGTGGATAAGAATGAGCGAGACAATATGTCCTTCTTAATCTAGCAGCATGAAAAAGGAAAATGAGTGTTACCTTAAAAAGCAAAAGGAATAAGGAACAATTTTCGGTCACTATCTTGTATCATTTTAGTTGCAGTTTTTTGTTTTATGAAATATTTAAGCCATACATCATTAGTGCAGCATTTAAGACACCATTTCTGTCACTTAATTCTGTTACTCATCGTCGGCTCCATAGTTTATAACCTGGTTTACTAACTTTTATCGAAGTCTCAGTCAGAACAACATGAGAAACTAATTGTCGCCAGTCAGGGTTCCACGCCTAAATATCATATCACTGTTAATCCACCATAGAATTTCTTCCACGAATTTCCAGTGGTCGTGAGCAGCAAACGACGCAGTTGGACTGTCATCCGCTACACAAAGTCAGGTCACTTTATTCTATAACGTCAAGTTGTAACTCCAATGACGTCCGCTACAAAAACCGTGGAGTTTGATCCCAAAACCGCTAACGCACTGGTGCCACCGTACACGGGGAACTCTGCAGATACGCATAATTTCAAAGACTGCTGGTAGTTGAACATCATCCTCGCGAAGGGGCCCGGATTTAAATCTATGCAGCAAGGCTGCATGAATGACTGAAGGATTCTACAGTTCAGAGACAGGATAATGTCTTGACATCCTCAAAGATGTCTGAAGTTGCCGACAGCTGACCCAGGTTTTGCTGTTTGCTTTAAAATTTCACCACCATAAATGACGCGACTTCTTAGGTTAGAGGAATTGCCTACTTGTTCTAGCCTGTCACTAGCTTAAATGATTGTGATTACAGACTCTCATCCGTCCGGATGCAGACATTTGTGTTTAGAGGGAATAAAGCGCATTCCCAAATTTGGTACTCACGAACAAGTGAAAGAATAAGATTTTACATTTGCGATAAAAGTATGCATTGATCAAGCACTCTACTTAGCATACTGAGCTGCCTTCATCGACTTGTGAGCACTTAAATATTATTGTCGTTATCTTAGGAATTATGTTTACAGAGATTCTAAGAATTTCACGCTCAGGGTCGTGGGCAGAATCTAGACCCTAATATGGAAACTCCACTGAATATCCAGCGCAAATTACTTTGATATCTAACTACCCCCATACGGTTCTGAAACTTCAGAACGCCCCACGACTCGTCACCTGCAGAGACCACGGGAAGAAGTTCCACGCCCCAATGAGGTCAAAACATAAGCACCGAAAGGCATGTCCAACTGCGAAATGGAACTGAACAAGTGATTTGCAATAAATCTGAACAAATATCTACTTTATAGATGGATTGAACATTTCCAAAAGTACACATATCAACAGTCGGTTGCAGATAAGAATATGCCGGGTGGACTTCAGCATAAAGCAGATGCGAAAACCACCTTATAGTTTTGCAAAGTGGATTAATCGCTCGTCCTTGTGAGTTTCAGAGGTTTGTATTCCGGTCTCTCTGGTCAACTTGGTATCGAATTTCAGCCTAGTGTCAACCGGCTTGTCGCAAAATGACCTACCGAGGACTTCTTTTTTATTAAATGCTTCACTCATAACTGCAGTGGACAGCGCATTTCTCTAACCACAGCGACCAACTGAACGAGAGGTAAAAGGAGATTAGCAACCGTGACCCTGAAACTTGGAATGGAATAGAACCACGAAGAAGGTCATAGTGTGACTCAACATTTCAACGCAGTGGTCGCAGATTAGCTCTCACTGTTGTAGTAGACTCTGAAATCCGGAGGCTTGATCAATGCAAGCCATGCGGGTACAGCATCTTGGGCCTGCATGTTGCAATAATTTGTAAGACCACTGCAAGGTCGCAAGTGTTCTCATAGGACCTGAATTTGACCTGGTTATGCAGTAGGAAATTCTGTTAATTCACCCATAGTGGGACAAACTGTAATCTATTACAATCAACTATGGGTTTCAAGCAGAAGAAAGATGTCACTTACTTACGGTTTCTTTTTAATTTAGACGTTTTACTTTTCATTGCATTTGACTAGGTTTATTTTGAATACTGAATGCAATATACATCTGAAGCACTTTTAAACAATTGCCTAGGCAGAGCAAGCAAAAAGAAAGACAAGTCCAAAAGTTTTAGTATGGAGATTAAATTGACTGAATGATGTTTTGCCTGACTGTGCATAAACGGGCGTGATCTGCCAAGGGGCAGCAAATAAAGAAATCGACACGAGTCAAAGGCTGGCAGGCACCACAACCAAAATGACATCATGCAACTTTAATTTATATAATACTATGAAATATTCTTAGTTTACCAGTGTATCGGAACTCGGATTCATCGGTGCGGATTTCTTGTTTAAGCAAACGTTAATAAACCATGGTGGTTGCCATTTGCAATATTTTTTATATTCGCTGCACTCGAACTCTCTCGTCGGATAACCTTAACATTTTATTATGCCGGACTGGTTTTTTGTTGTACAGGTCGCGTTGTCAGAATCCAATTCCTACAGCTTTAAGTAGGAGTAACGAACAAGTAATCCTAACGGTTAACGATAGGCATGCACAATAAGATAATGGCGTTAAGATGACTTTTGTTCCGGAGGCAATGTCGGACCACAGCCGACAATTCATTCTTAAGTGCACCTCTTTCTGTTAATTCACTAACTTCTTTCAGTCTTGCTTTCAAGCCTGATTTTTGTCACCGTAAGTGCACCAGACTAATCATAAGCAGAGAATAAAGCAAATCCTTCACCTTCCCGGAAAAATGTTTGGTAGTTCCTGCTTGGCAGATACTTGTTCACAATCGGTGTTTATATTCTTTATTCTGTAAGCTGATTACTAGTAGGTAAAAGTGGTCCACTAACTTCAAATCAAGTAGCAACATTGAGTCCATCTCATAACCGCTGGGGTCATTCGCAATCCCACCCAACCCAGGAACCAATATTGGGCTATTTTGTAACATGCATGAGGTTAGGATTTTTTGAGGGGAGGTTTCAAGCAATGTGATAAATTAGGAATCTGCATAACAGCATACTGTCAATCCGTCTGATAAATGGTACTGATCATAGCCCTCATGCTCTAACGGTCATTGAAACATTCATCATTGTCCTCTTCTTTTGGAGTAGAAGGCAAAATGAGCAGTGTCCCGCATGAGCCTCATCACAAGTGCCCCCTGACAGCATCGCGCTCACACATTCGCCAGTCGCCACTACCTCACCAAGTGGCATCAAAATTTTGCTTTAAATCATTCTCATTACGTCCTTTTACTTTAAGAGAAGATAACAAATTTCAAGTGGTAGCTGCACGTCTAGACGGATGATATATCAGTGAAAAAACTTATAGGTTTTACTTTCCAAATTTTAGGCCAGTAACCGTGCCCCCGATCTCACTCAAATATCTAAAACAATGCTTGTTATTCTACCAACACGTCGCCTTAGTGGTTCACTCTTCATGGGTTCTCCGATATACAGACCTCATCGTTCTTCCCATTGCTTGAAAATTTGTAGTTCATTCTGAAAAATCTGGACGTCCATTCAATTTTGAACGTTGTGCCACAATTTCAAATCGTTAGCTTAAATCAAGAAGTGGGATTCAAATAACGGTAAACGACCCATCTAATAAACAAGAAAACCTAACGCTCCAGTTGTCGAATCTTGTGGAAAGTTACTGGGGATTGGCAATACTAGGCAATACAGTTTAAGGCACTTACTGAAATCCGGTCAGTCAGGAAGTCATCAATCCACTGTAGTAGCGGTCCATTACCACTGAGAGCATACACTTCTACAGCCTCATTCATAGCAGACCTCGTCAAGTGCTTCAGTTAGGTTGACGGATTCGACGTCTGTCAAAATTTCTGTCGCCTTGGTGGACGGTCAATCCACCTCAGCGAGGACCATGTTTGTGATACACGACTTCATTGAAAGGAATCCATGCTTCTCGCGGCATAGTAACTGATTAGTAAGTGGAGTATTTCGCAACTTCCTAGCAACCCATTTCACCATGGTCTGGCCAGCTTCGTAGGTCAGGGTGATCGAGAGATCATCAGTAACAACGGAATGAGCGTGTCCCTTGAACAAGCGATAGATGGTCAGAGTTTCCCTTTCGCAAGGATAGTTTGGCCATTGGGCACAACTAGTTGGGTCCCTCAGTGAGAGTTGGAACAATTATTGGAGCCATGGGACTGGGAATTCAATGTGGTTTCAGAATTCTGTGTGCCTGCACAACCTCAACAACGGTAAATCTATCCTAAAACTGAGGTGGAGCCACCCTCTCTTGAAGGTCATAAAAAGTCCCAAAACAGTTCTCCCACGAGCTGTCTGTCGTTAAAGTAAAGAAGAGAAAACAGACGGAGTGCGTTTTATTTTTTTGTATCTATTTGTCAAAGTGCAGCTTGGGGAACGTGATTTGATTGCTCGCTTTAGGTAACACGATTAGAAAAACGCCTTACATGCTTAAACATTCTCTTATTGGAAAAAATTTTGGTATTCTCTAAAATCAGTGGTTTTCAGGTTTTAATTTAGTCAAATTTTGAGGGCCATCCAGTCAAGTGACTAGTTGAAGTCTGCCCGGACATTGTAAGGGCCATGCAGATTGAATACCGAGTTCATTGTTTTGTTAGTTCTTTCTTCGCAGTTTCATTGAGAGACTACTGTTAGTAGTAAAGATGAGTATGCATATAAAGAATGATACTTTATCAATGACGTCAGCGTGCTGCATCAAATTAATTTTCGCATGAATTTCGTGAAGCCAAACCATGCAGATCAGGAATGGAGTAAGAGTCTTTTCTAAATAAATCGACTGCTTCTAATCTAGTTTTTGAGACTTGAACTCACAAGACACGATGCTACTATGGTTGAAACCGGTTGTTTTGCAGCTAAAGAAAGGGCCGAAGACTTCAGCTATGGCCCTAAACGATCGACCAAAAACTGGGCTGATATCTCGTTTTCACCACTCATAGTGAGAAAAACTAATTCTATCCAAGAGAAAAAATTGGTTTATTGATCAAAACCAAATAACTTGTATCGGTTTTCAAAACTCCGCATTCACCGGTCGATTCCTCTTCTGATCAGGTTAATCTTGCGTCATCCATCAACCTTTCAATGCAACGTTATCGTCCAGAGAACCGATCAACATGCTCGGTGTGCTATCGCTACAGAAGTTTTGATCTTTTGCCGGCGTAATGGATAAGCCAGATTAAAACCCATTACTTTTAGATTGGGATCCTTTATCGGTCCTAGTCTCTCAGTGACAAGCTTGTGAAGGCCCCAAAAGCAAGCAGTAGAATCATCAAAAACAAAGGTAAATGATTTATGGTCGACCGATGGACTGCTGCTATGGACGATACTATTCGATTTTTGAGTTAAGCAATGTCGACTTGTCGAGAATGCTGATACAACTATCATGCAATGGGATGAAACTCAGTCTATGCAGCAGTGAAATAACAAAACAGCCTGTCAGACTTCTTGGACAAATTTAGACATGTTGCACGGACACAGACAGAAGCAAATATATATGGCATTATTTTGAATCTGGGTCTACGACACCGGATGAAAATTATTGGTTGCACATGCTATTCTGTCTACTTTGTTGCTTACCATTTATCACAAAAAATGCTGAATTTAAAAGTGACAGCCCACTGTTTGCGAAGACACGGTGCCCTGTCAAAGCCGTTATAACATCATTTTGATGTTGTCGGGATACGCAGGCTTCTTTGATAATCCACCAGGGAAAACATGACGGCGCCTTCTGTTCTCTAATACAGCAAGAACGTCAAGCAAAATCCAGTTTTGAGAGAAGATGCATCATTTGATCACGTTTGCCGGCACAAGGTCGGGAATGAAAAGACAAGCTTGAACAAAAGGCTATTCTCTGCCAACAATCAAAAAACATAGTATGTGCGCATGATGCGCATGATGTCGATGTTATCAGTGGTAGAGTTCAGTGCTGTGGATACAAACGTACGGACGATTTTCTTCCGTGAACCGGTAATATCGTCACGCCTAAAACGTTATCTTTGTCGCCCGCTATCCGATACCATCAAAGATTGTACGATGCAGGTCACACATTGCATGGGCTTGCTTAGTACCGTACTGCGACAAAGTAACATTTGCCCCATCTGTTATGGCCCTGCTTCATATAACTTAGGTACTTTTTGCTTATAGTGACATTTTGTAGATGCTGTACATAATCTACTTCCTGAAAAATAAAGTCCCTTTACTTGTAAGTGATTTAAGGCTGAAGAGTGAAGCCCACACACCGTGGCCGACCTCTGTCGTGAAACTTACTGATAAGCAGGTGATCGACCATCTATTCAAAGCTAAAATGCAACCACTTTAATTATTTCGCATGCTAACATCTTTTGCATTCTAAAAAGCGGGTTCTGACAAATTTAGTGAATTAATATACCCAGAGGTAACGTTGGAAAATCTTGGGGCTTCCTTCTTTGCAGCCCGCAGTAGTTTTAAACCTTTGTAACGGGCGGCCATGTACGCTATTTAAACAGCTGTAGTTGGTAAGCTCATTACCAGCACAGTATTCAAAAATGCTCACTACAGATTAGTCACAACTAAACAACCCTAAAAACTAAATTGTCAATTGCTGTGGCTTCTAGGCAGGAATCAGTTTTGTGGATCACGCTTTGGTTTTGTTAACCTTACCAAAATTACCAGCACTAACTGAAATCAAGTTAACCGGCTACGCTGTTCTTCTGAACAACACAATTCAATTTAACAAGCTAAACATACCCTTTAAAAACGGAGTGCATCTTGAACAAAAGGTAAAGAGGATTTATTAACTAACAGAATATCTAGCATAATTTCTGCGCAAGACTGTTTGGAGACACCTACTATGATTTTCCACGTGAAGTAACCTAGTAAATAACAGAAAATGTCATCGACAAGAGAAAGATAGAAGGAACCGAAAAATTTCATTGTCCACGATAAATCTGCGCAAATTAGTGGTAGGTTAAGTACATCAATTATTTTATTGTTTTTAGACTTAACCTACAGCTGGGAATAAGGGCTCTTTTATACGAAAAATGCAAAAGACAAAATATGGTGGTTTGCAAAGAACCAGATGCATTCCTTAGGGGGTGTACGAGAAGAAGCACTTCAATGTATGTATACGTTGCTCTTCCGACAAGGTGGAAAATTTTCTACTATATGGATTTTTCCTTACATTTTATCTTATGATGTCTTTAAATAAATTGGCTTATTTACATACACCAGCGTGTAATTTTATAACTGTGTAGAAATCTCACGTCAGGCCATTCCACTTGAAGTTAACTCTAGCATGAATCATTGGATAATTACTTTTCCTGTATCTTTCAATTGAGACATGTGGAGAACAGACTGCATCAAATTGATCTTTTAACGCATAGCACATCCATGAAAGTTGTCACAGTCAAGTGTAACATTTCAGAAAGACTGGCGGACTACTATTCTTTAATATGCTTGTGGTCGGATATGGCTATTTTGCAATGTGTTAAGAAATTAATGAAAGAAGAGCGTGTAAAATTTGTTGGATTCTCACTGTGCACAATGTCAGTAAAAGATTGCGGCAGGGCAAAACGTTCCTATTTACAGGCAAATAGGCTATGTAATAATGTTTGTACGTACATTCATTTATTTATTTTTCTATTACTAGGTAAAAAACCACTTTTTTTATACCTGGTAGAAACATAAAGAGATTGAGGTGTATCTTTCTATACTAATAAAAGTAGTCCTTCGCTGTATCCTAGGTTGCATCAAACTTGTTGATATTTTGTCACTTCGAGCAAACACTTAGGGGGTTTTCAGATATATTTTGGGAGCTTTTGCTTCTCAGGCAGGACCCAGGATTTTACGCTTCCGACAGTCGGACGCAACTATTTTATAAAGAACCTACTACAACAATTTTTATCATAGGCTGTCTTAATCTCAGGCCAGTTTTTGCATTGTGACCCAGGGTCTGCATTGAGATCGACGTTTTAGAGTACGTCGTGCAAGTTCGAACATCAGTTTCTTTAAGATCCGCTTTGACAATGGATATCTACTTTGTAGCGCTTGTTTTGTGGCATTTACACAAAACTTTTGCACCCTTCCACCCAGCACAACGGGGGCCATCAGTTCAGTAAAAACGAGGAAACGCATCACCACCATTTGGCTTTCTTCGACCTCTATTTATTTGGTCTCTCGGTGATTGGTTTGCAGGTCGTGCACTGTTGTCAGGCCGTTTCTAATCGATGGATGATCGGCGTTTGGGCAACGGATATAGTCAAACAGTTGTTTACACAATGCTGGTTGTAACGTAGAAATATGGTCCAAATAAAACGTAGTTGCAAGGGTAGTGAATTCGCAAAAATGAATGTAAGCACTGATGACCAACATTATTCTAAGTTAAAACGAAAATAAACCAAATTAAAGTAAGATATCTCAGGAATTATGCTAATAAAAGCTGTTATCATTTGGAAACCACTAGATCAAGGATTCTTTCTTACGGTTTCGCACAAAGCACCGCTATCCCATGAGGCTAAGAAAGTCACTTGAATAACTGCTACCTTCGTTTTCTAGTATTGATTTGACGATTGAAAAATGGCAAAAGTGATGGCAGTGTTTTTCTTAGAGATCAATTTATTTCTCTGAAAATGCAATGGTTTTTTAAATTGAAGACAGACAAAAATGTCTAATTAAAAGAAACAAAACAGAGAGTACAAAGAAATCCACAGAAGCCTCAAGAATAATTTCTTCCATGCAAAAAACATGGACTTACCAGATTGGTGAACCCAAAAGTAAGAGTGTCATAGGAGAGGCGGTGGCTGAAGTCCTACTGTAAAACAAACTTTCTAATTTTTCGAATGCTGTTCCAAAGATCGTTTGTGGTTGAAAATTGCAAAATATATGACATTATATTTTTTTCCAATCGTAGACTCGTGCATCTTTATACCTAAGCGTAGTTTAAAAATGAATATAATGGCCATAAGAAGGCTTGGATAGGCAAGTTAATTTCGCTGATCTCGCACCAGGCTGTTGTTTTTTATGTGTGGACAACCTAAAATGGAAAAACTTAAAAGTTTTGCATTCTTGCCTTTTAAAATTAAATTGTAGTTTGTTCAAGTAGAAACACTAATATAACATTTCAAATCTGCATATTATATGATCTAAAATGACTCATATTTTCCTCCGTTAATGTAGGCCTGCTGCTTGTTAAAACAAGTGAATTTTGGTTTCACTTCATTTTGTCGAATCCACTGACAGGATAGGTGGGTAAATATATTTTTTCGTGCAAAATATTCGACAGTAACGAATTTTGCCCTCGTGCTTCCTAAATCGTACTGAGGAAAATGTGGCAGATTTAAAACAGTGTGTTATTTTGCATACTTGCATGGGAGACAGCTAAACGTCACGTATTCCTGGTAGTGCAAATGTTGAGCAACGTGATTATTGCCATGAATATTGTGAGTTAAATATCAGTTTTATTGTCTGCCAAACCAAGAACTAAACTTTGGGTGAATCTAACCATTTCTCGTTTTCCATAAATTATGTTCAGAAGTATTCCATCACTTAATATAATATTAACCAATCTGAAAATGTACGGAATGTTAGGAGCTTTGACATTCTTTAAGCTTTCAAGAGCTGACTTAGATTTGTTGTTGTTTGTTAAAAATCGGGAGTCGGACGTACCGTCTTCGAATGAATTCGTTTCTCTGCATTCCACGTCTATCGATTATGCAAACACCCAATTAGTTGCACAACAAAATGAAAGAAAGCCCGAGAACATCTGCTTGCATACGCTTTGAGTGAATTCCTTAATCCACTAATCTATTACACTGTGCATGAAAGTTATGAAGAATGATATTTCTTAATACACCAATAAAATTGGTGTAAAAGTAAATATTATCTATTCATCCGTATCACCTATTTGGTAGTCCATTCTGTAAAGTTATCCTAATCGCTGTAACCTATTTTGCTTCCTGACAACATTTAATGTACTAAACTTAGTTGTGGGGGATCACGGACGGGTGTAAAACGGTCACCTTGGGAAACTGATTTTCGATGAAGATATTGAGTGCATACGTAATCAGTTCAAGCTGCATTGTGGATACGAGCGGCGTTAGACTATTGCAAATGTGTGTGGGCTTCGCTTGTGCCTTCCGTATTGGCGAGTATGCGGACATCTCAGGTCATCAAAGTATAGCAACCTTTTGGGTGTTCATCAGTAAATTTTATCGATGCCGTACAAGTACATTACAAGGTAAGTGGATGACATTTATCAGTTGGTGCGTTGTCTATGTAATGCAGCAAAAATCGCGTGGCCATTTTCGTCAACATTTATTAATAAGCAATATCTGGTGAATGGGCGGAACATGAGTAGGTTTTTGAGTTACAGTCGGCCTTAAAGTAATCCGCAAATTTTCATGTTTCCGCAGTGACCACCCGCTGATAAACAGTCATGTCAAACTTTGCTCCTTGGAAATCCACGCACTTGCGTGACACACTGCAGCATCACTAATAGATTTGAGCTTTTTAAGACTCATTGGAGTCAATTTAAGCTGACAGCCGGAAATACCATGGCTAATGAATGTCAGCTTGGTATAGCTGCTCAATTCGCCAGTGGGATTAGAATATTTTTTGGGTTCAGCAAACATTCTTAATATAAACAGTGGCAGTAATATATAGTATCACTTTGAGCCTCCTTCCAGTTATTAACGATGTTTCAATTTTGTTATGTTTCGCCAGATCCTGTCCTTATGCCTGCATCCCAAAAATAAAATATACGTCGTTTCTTAGGAAGAATTAGATAGGTGTATCCAGTGATTCCCATGCACAGAACAGAACAGTCTGGCGGAAATACGAATGACGTTTCAATACCGATGACAAGGCAAATCGAATAACACTGAAATATCTGCTAGTATAAATGCAATGTTTGATCATTTTTGACTACTTATGGGGGAAATTTCTGCTTTAGCTGTAATTTTAGAATATTTGCATCCACATCGCCCCAGTGGACCTGCATTCCATGTTGTCGCTTGTCCTAGCTAGCGCTCTTGTGAAGATGCTATTCTGATGCCGCAGAATATATAAAACATCTCGCGGACCGGCAGATATTGCCTCTAGTCTTATAATACTAGAATAGAATTAAAACATGATACGATAGAAATAAATGGAATAAGAACGAAATACAATAGAACATAATAGAATGGAATATTTGTCAGCCACAGCTTTGGATTTTGGTGAAAGACACAATCTTGGTTGAATAACGGAGGCCTCCTCAAGGTTCACCGGCGTAACAGAATTCGACGTGGAACAGTTAGATACAGCCGTGGTGGAGTATAAGAACCCAAGTGGTGTTCACGATAAAAAAAATCTATAAAATGCACAAAGTTGAGTATCCTTCGTGGAGCGGTGAAACATTTCCTGAAAAAGAAATACCCGATGTAGTATGAATGCGTGGCAGTGCTTTTCAATGGAGTTCAGAAGCTTCACAACCTAAAAGAGACAGCACTACAACAACAAAAATGAACGGACACCTGAATTAAAGCCCCATAAGCATATCATCCAGCGTCAGCCAAATCCCATGTAGCAGCTTAAAACCATCTTATTACTTCAAGATGCCAGGGCACAGTCAAGACGTTAAATTCATGTAATATGTCGACCGCCAGTCGTTACAATTTCATGGGTTTATACACGTCACGACTTACAATGGACAACAAAAAGTAAGCAAGGCGTGAGACAAAGCCCATTACGTGCAACGGCCAGCATCAGTACTTGCACAGTTCAAAAAAATGGCGACCCAAGACTCGCTCGTCACAATTCTTACAGTTAAATCGGCGAATATGTACAGTTGATATGAAGCCATTGATTAAAACAAGTTCATTCGCCACCTGTTTTTAATTCGGTTTTTATGAGCGGTTGAAATAAAAAAAATTTTGAATCTCAGATTGTTACTTCATTTGATTCTTTTCATTTGGTTCAAGCCGTTCTCTTTTTGAAGTGTTGCCTATTGCTTTGTTTTTATTCACGGTGTTACCCCATTTCGTGTACTTCTTGCCAGACTTTTATGGGTTTTAGTTAGCAGAGTACATAAAACCAAACACCTTTAGCTCCCTGAACAATATCTTTCTAACCTGAGGCTGAAGTGTTCTTCTTTAGCCTTATTCACCTTGCTTGCGCACTGGTTGTAGGATTTGTGGATGTTCGCAATAGGTACGCCGAGATCCTTAGCCTGGGAAATACTCGCTACGAAAATCATTTTATTCCTTCTTTTCTTTCTGCCAGAGTTCAACAGTGATATTTAGCCGACTTCAGTGGGACGTCCTAATTGCGTGGCAAGACTTCGACTGCATTGATGTTCTGCGCTAGGCATGCAGTGCTACTCTTAACTAACCGGCCAAAGGATAGCGTGAGTTGGACTTACTGTTCGCTAGGTTACTGATGAATATCGAGAAGAAAGTGGGTCTTATTACCGATCCCTGGGGAACAAAACTTGATATGTCTGTGGGGCTATCGTGCACTTTCCAACCCCAATCCTGACGACCTCCTTCTGCGAGAGCAGCTTACTTAAGTATTATCTCTCCCCGTTATTCATACTGATCCGATTTTGTGAACCAAAAGGCCCTGCTGAAGGACTTGCGACGGACTAACGTGTAAACCTTTTGTTGCCTTATCCAGAGGAGGAAGGCGGTTTGTAGGGCAAGGTTGTAAATTCATGCCGTGTTGCTTAAGTAGCACTGAGATCCGCCAAGTGCTCGATTATTTGCTTTCTAATGGTCCCGCCGAGTCAATGATCCATGACGCCCTTCTGTCTGTGGCTTTCCGGCCTGCGTCTAGATCCATTCGTTTATGTCTCCACTACTATCGCAGCGTTTCTTTGTTCAGGCAGTAGCCGCCTCCCGCAGAGGGCAATATATAGCTGCGTGACGAATGAAGCAAATTGTTTCGCTAACTCCCAGAATGATCGACAGGCGTATCCAGCCAAACGGTTGCCTTGAACCTAAACCTGCCGCATGATTCCTCTATGGTTCAAATAATCCCAAAATTCTCAGGATTTTTGAAGTTTCTGCTATTATTAGATTGACATAGGTTTAATCCTGCCAGTGCGAAATACCGTTGGACGTTTGCAACGGAAGGTTCGTCTTTAATGATTACGTTGACCCCAGTTCTCCGTCTGGTCATTCCACTTGTCTGATTTCTTCTTATCCCGTGAAAACACGCAGCACTGTTTGATATTTGTTTTCACACACCTTCCTAAGTTTCGCCCAGATGACTGCTCTTTAGCTCTTTGCAGCTCCTGTTCCTCATTGCGAGCTTGTCCTTTGTACGTCTGCTGGGTACGAAAGCTTCGTACTGTGCCCATCTCCGTTTGCATTGATTTGCACGCCACCATGTTGCTTGCAGGTTGCTTTCGATGGGCTTCATGCAGTAAACATCTTTTTAAGCACAGTTAGTCCTTTCCTTTCCGGGAACCACGGCATTGTTTTCATTCTCTCATTTAGTAGTCCACTGCGATAAGTAGCAGCTCAGTCAACTTCGAAGGCATAAACTTAATTGCCGCGTGGTCACTCTTGCCCAGGGGCTCCACTTTCTCCAGCATTCTCACATCCCCTTACAGCTAGTGATTTCCGAATCTGGCGCTAGAAACATTGCCTTGCTCTTTCCTAGTATCCTGTCTTACATGCGTTCTTTCCTGCGCGACAACAGCCTTAGTGGTCCTGTCTCCCTGAAGTCCTGCTTGAGGCCTTTGCGCCCTCCTAGTTGATGTCTAGCAGGCAGTATTCCCTTACTATCGTAAATTTATGCCGAGTTGATACTAGGAAGGACCTTGGCTGCTCCAACAGTAAACTCCGCCCATGGACAACCCATTGGTATTTGACAACATATGCCACGAGAGGCAGGCAGGCCGGCCGGAAATTTTCGGTGACATATCGCCTATCTCGGGCTCTTCCGGCTTTGCCCTCGTTAGCCAGCTGTTAACATGAGTCAAGTAGCATCAATCTTTTGTCAATACCCGTTTACCTTCACTTCCCTCATACAACGGATCTTTTTTTGTTGACACGTGTGCGCTCAGCACTGCGGTCTGGTCCAAGTGATTTTTCGGTGAAGTTTTTACTTTCCTATTTTATTTGCACAACTGATCTGTTTCTTCCCATCCTCTACGGCTAGGTTTTCCTCTTTACGCTTAAACGGCCTTGAGGAATTCCATTAACGTAGCTGTTCTTAATGTCGGCGTTATCAGTTTGGTCCCGGATTATGCAGAGCACTAGTGATTATTTCTCGGGATATTCGCGACACATGCAATGATGACGATTGGAGTGTACAAAAATTATCACTTGCAAGACATGCGAAGTGAAGAGATAAAGCACAAACATAAAATGGAGTCACACAAGACAGATGACGACGTTGAAGAATAGCAGACGGCGCATAATTCCAGTCAGGGTTGCCCGGTCGGATTTTGGCGTATCACATAGATTACCATATCCGAACCTCGCTGTAGTGTGATGGATCAGGCCTCAGCAAAAATCCGCCGACGTGACGAGGAAGAAAATAAGGTATTCAAAATGAACTGAAGACGCTTGAAACTACCGCAGCACGGTTACATTCTGTGTTGAGATTTATGGAGCCTGTAGAATTTCCAATTCTTACATCCAAGGTGCAGCCTGTGGCTTGTTAGATTCCACGAACATCGAAACTTGTAGAGGAACAACGGCTGAGAATAATGCACATTTAAGATGTTTCTGGACTTTTGTCACTGTAGGCGGTAAAGACCCGCATTCTAAAAACGTGTATTATCGCCAATCGCATTTAGCTACGCATGAATTCGCAAGGCCACTATCGCCCGCTGCCGTTCAAATACACGGATTCACCGGTAACGAACAGATTCAACAAGAGCTGCCAAATGCTTAGAAGAAATGGTAATTTTGCAGCAATCAAAATATTGTTTTACGGAACCTCCTACATAAAGGAGTCTGGCGTTGGACATGAAAATAAATGTGACAAACCTATGCTGAGAGTCCAGAAGTTGTCACACGTCAGGGACCCCATAGGGCAGTCATAGACACCGGCAAACGTGGCTTCCAGCAAACCTATTTCGGCGGTAGACCTTTGCAATACACTTTGTTCCGCATCTACAGAACCACCGGCTAGAAGACCCCATCTGTAATTAACTCTGGCTGATTTTACCAAGGAAACCAATAGTCTCAACCAATCTATGACCTGCCACGGATAACTTAGCAGCCACCCAAACTATCTTTCTTTCTTGTTGCTTTCTTTATCCTCAACCTCAGCCTTCCATCAAAATCAAAGTCCAAATCGATCACTCCCTACTTTACCCGTTCTGTCTTGCCAGAATTACACCCCACTCATAGGCGGGCCATCCGGTACAGAGGACCTCCTTCGAATGCCATCTTAAAATCCCTCAAGTCATAGTTGCCCATATCTGTTTCAGCCCCAATTAATAAGGTTGAAACTCAACCTCAAAAAAGTTATCTTGGACTAAAATCATAGGAGACTGGCTCACTTCACCACTTTCAAGCACTCTTGCACCAGCCTGACCCTTGTCTTCTAACCCCTTCGTCTTTAAACCTAATCCCCAACCTAAACGCTGCATTCATCATCCAGACAACCCACTATGTGTAGTTTGCCACCCTATGCCTCCGAGGTGGAAAACGCCGGACATCCAACTGTATTTTACATGATAGTTGCATTTATGATCCTCTAACTCCCGGATAATATGGATTAACCCTCTTATCTAGTCTCTCGATTACCATTGATCAAAACATGTTAGACAGAAACCGCGCCCTCCAGACCACGGGAATTTTCTCAGCGAGGGGTTGCAACATGCGAAAGCGACGACCGTGAATAATAGCACAGTACACCAGATATTTGCAAACAACCCCCCTGATAAAACTTTCCAGGTGACGCGAGTATTTCCAAGCAGTGTCCAAGAAATATTTTTTGGTGATTTCCTTCCCACGTCTTCAACGCTTCGGCACTCAAAGTAGAGTCAGCAGCATGCGTCAGTTACACTGAAGCTACTTTTTCCTCTCGTCGGACCCTCCGTTAGCAGAGATACTATTTTATTCGATGCTAACTGGACTTCTTTGAAAGCTTCGTCTACTTTCTCACAAACCCACCAATAAGATAAAAATAAGCTTTTTGTAATCAAAATCCCGGAGCCTGAAGGGGCTCTACAGACTATCAAAAGAGTTATTCAGTTCATCATTTCAAATCACACTCTCATATTCCTTAAAAGCCTTATAAATTCTCAAGTGTGCAAGAATAACTGTAAATCTCATCAGCTTACAAGGTAATCTTTACAAATTTTTATCTATAATGCTATATAAATTACCAAAGATTCACTCATTTTTCGTATATTACTTCAGGCCAAATACTTTTTCGCTGGTTTTCGCGAAATTGAGCAACACTTTAACTTGCCCTTCACCCATTTTAAAGCCACATCTACTAATCTAACACCGCCTGGCTCTACACTCGTTGCCCTTCCCCCTCAGCAAATCATCTTTGACGCCTCGAACGCCTCCAAAGCCCGTGCTAGTGCAAACCATTCAAAATTTCAATCCCAGACATACTTCCTCCACCTCCTGTCCTACACGTAGGCAGGGAACTGCCACTACCTCTCCTCGGCTACCTTACCATAGCTGCCAATTCTTGCTTACGGATATCAAACTTGAAACAATCATTGCATTAAGCAGCCACCACCACCCACCACCAAACAACCGCACGCCGTTTGTATCCATATTATACGGAAGAAATAATGAAGACTTTCCGGTCCACCACCAGCTTCTAAAGGATCTTCTGGGAAACAGACAGCAATAATTGTTTACACGCTGCTCTAATCCCAACCACCAATACGACGTTTCAAACCTTCTCTCGGGACTAACTGACGGTAACAATATACTTATTATCGTGTACCTTGCGGTAGTAAATGCTCTCGTCCGTATCCCACATTCACACTCTGTTGCCAAATCGCCCTCCTTTAACAACAGTGAACCACTTCTATCACGGCTGTTTTTTATACATTCCAGCGGGTAAAATATTTCTTTTTCTCTGATACGTTCCACCCAATATTTCCGGCCAGGGAAGAAGTAAAGGGTCTCTAGCTGTTCTTCGCGCACAGTGGTGCGCTTAACTGTACACTGCATGGCAACCCCACCTCTTCAGTGGAGACGCGAAAATCCTCTAATCTTTCAAACCTACCGGTCTTATAGGCGCCGTAAGCCGGATTTTCTTTTCCTGTCCATGCTAGTTAGAAGGTTATCAGTCTTAGTTCTGTATATTTCTCCAAGGAAATATGAGGCCACGACTCATAAATGCAAACCGCCCGTTGGCTCTTTTCTTCTGAATATTTCACACGTACCCTCTCGATCTACTGTATGCGACTTTGCTCTCTGTTGTCACTGCCTACTGAACTTCTTACATGTCCTCGTCTAATGATCCAAGGATGAACGATGTTTTTTTCTGATTTTTTGTTCATTACTTAGTCAATACAGCATTGCGTCAATATACAGGATTCAGGTTCGGCCAATGTTAGAGTGTTATCTTTTATTCTACTCCAGCAGGTCTAAACGTCGTAGAACTACTCTTAAGGGGATAAAACTCAGTTCACCAAAGGCCTGAGATCCTAACCATAAACAGCGCTGAAAGGTTCTCAAGAATCACAACCTGGATCCGCAGACTAATCATGAATTGGGCCTTCCCCGATAAGCATTTTTGGTCCAAACAGTCTTCTGAATTTTCTCTTTGGTTAACCCGACCAAACCGACTCTTCAGCATTCACCTCAGCATAAAAAAATTAGCCGTACGTTTTTGTTTCTATCTCAAGTTTCAAGTCGGGCTTTGAAAAAAAAACATCACTTTCAATCCGTTCTCCGAATGAGGGCCGAACCAAGACTGCAGTAGACGGTTGTCTAGTCTTTGGCAGGAGTCTGTAAATAATCCTCGTTCTTCTGAGTAGTTTTAATTTTGATTAGCAACCGATTGGTTTAATTCCTGCGCAAACTCATTGCCAAAGCATTCTAACCATTTCACTCCGCTGGGCCTGTTTGTTCTGCAGCTCAATTCCAAAATACCGATCGGGCTGCGTCCTTTACTTGCTTTCCGTTTTTCAAGAACATTGTATTGCCAATCTTGTCAATCTATCACAGTGCCTCCGCTTCCAGAAATTGTACAGACCACCACACGCAATTACTTATCTACTTATATGGATGTTTGCGTGTGAACATATCCATATATAAACAACTACACCTATGCTTAGTTATTCCACTTTTAGGGCATAATGCATAGAATATTCTTTCACTGGGTTGTGTGCCCCAGAATAGAACGCTTCTTTGAGTGTTGCACGTCGCACCATTCTCCGCTGTCTCCATCCCCCTGTTTGATCTACTTCTGGCATCATTAGCTTCGTGGTCCTGTGACTACACTTGACAGGACCTCAGATACCAACTTGAACAGCGTGGGGTTTTTCTCTGTGACACGATCTGGACCGTTTTCCTCTCCGTATAATAGTACTGGGAGAGTTCCACGGTTCATTCTTCCTTTTCTCTTCCCATTTTCTGGATTGAGCAACGAAATGAGGACTAATGGCAGAGCGAACTACATTACCTAACCTTGACGGCCTAGAAGGTAACGAAGCAGATGATTTTGTTTGGCATGTATCTAACATTGAACCACATCTGAACATCGGCATACAGAATGTTGCTCGGTATGGCACCATTTTGAAGTTCTTCAATGTGATTTCCTAACTCACTTCACTGTTCATCGTCGAGGTTGAGCTACTACAATTCCCTTTTCGTCCAAAAGGCTGACTTTTGCAACAACAGCACAAAACCCACTTTGTCCCACTTGATTACTTCTGTGCATTTTCTGCGTGCCCTTCAGTTTATCTCCTACATATGAGTTGTGGTCAATTTCACCAATATATCGGCGCACATAAGACGGACAGCTAGGCTGGAGCGATGGGCGGATGCAGCTAGGTTGACGGATCGCACTAGAGTTAGCATCTTGAACCCAATTCCACTTCTGTTCATCGCATTCCTTTCACCAGTTGTTATATAAGAAACCGTTCAAGTGCAATTTCACTTTATTATTATGTACAACAAAATGAGGCCTTCGGCATATCTCCCCAGGACCACATCACCCTTGTGGTGGTATAAATTAGTTCACTGTATACTCATCACCCACCAGCCAACTTGTTGCTTCGCGTGCCTCCCCCTTGTCGATTCTACCCGTTTGCCGACTTTCAGCTTTCTCTTTTCCGGGTTTCCCTGCCTTTGGCTCATCAAGACTGATAGCTCATCGGATCACTCATGCGAATCATTTCCACAGATTGAAATATCTTTATCTTCAACCAGTGTTTCTACCTCATCTGCTTTTACCCAAGCGCTCCTTCCGAAAGTCCATTTATTGTATTTGCACCTCCTGCTTTTCCACTTATCATTCACTTTGCGTCAAGTTTCTCTTCGATCAGACTTCCCCTTCCTTGTGCAGCATGTTACTTTCCCGGCTATGATGTCCTCCGATTTTTTTGCAGCACCGCCTTTTTATCACCGCACCTTTCTCGATTAGTTATACCGCTGCATATTTTGGACGCGTTCAGAGTAATACACTGCAAAACCATCAACATACCCCGATGCGAGTTTTGCACCAGCCGCCAACCATCGCTTGGTCTCGTTATATTTTAAATGACTCCGTTTTATGCTGGTGCTGAGTCTGCTGAATTTCATCTGTTGCATGTCAATGTTTCTATCGTCCGTATACTGCAGAGCTGTGATATCGTACAATGCATGTCCGCCAGATATTCCCAATAAATAAAGAATAACCATAATTAAATGCCGCTGACGAAATGAGTGTTTTAGCGGTTTTCTCGATCCTTTGTATATCTTCTAAGAAAGTTTCAAAACACAACAATGAATGATATCATTTACTCCCGTTTGTAGTGGTAACGTAAGACGGGCTCTTCCCACCACCAGCACTATGTGCTTTGACTGAATCCCCAAACTACACGCATAATATAGCATCGGCATCGGTGGAAGTTGTTTGTTTGTCAGCTATAAAGGAGTCAGCAGTTGATCTATTTAATTGAACCTATTGGGATATAATTTAGAACTGCTTGAAGTTCTCTTGAAGTTATCCGTTCAATGGCGCCAGTGAACTACAAAAGGCAATCTAAAGCCGGCCATCAGAATTGAATAAAGGCTTCCACCGTGATGGAAGTGTTTTCTGTGGATTTGCTCACATATACTGTTCGCAGAGCCTCAGCTGCTAGCTTTTTGGCAGCCGCAGCGCTATGTGTTAACCTGGAGGCATCCACTTCAAACTTATCGCTCTGATTCTGAAGTGGCCTGCTCTTAACAGCACAAGTAAAGACTAAAACGCCGGTGAATCATTGCCGATCGACAGAGTGGGATCCCTGTCCTTAACGGATCTCTTGTAGAAAACGCGTGTTTGGGGCATTAGCAGTCAATCATGCAAAATGAAACCAAGAAAGGACAAGGAAACTGGTTTACACCAAACCTCTGCCAAAAACATGATAGAAGAACTGCTGGAAAAGTAGCACGAATGTCACAAACAGCCTGCATGCAACAGTGAGTGAAATCACTAAACGTTTCAGGTTTTAGGTCTGTTAAACTCAGGTGACCGCGTGTAAGAACAAAATCTGTTCCGGAATGTTAAGCGAAGCAATTTTTGAATTAAAATGCAACACAACAAGGAAAAACGATTTTCGTATTCTGATAAGCGCGGTATCCATAATACTAATGCAAAAATACAACATTCTCTAACCATGTTCAACTGACAATATTACATCGGAAGAAAGCCGTAGAAACAGGGAAATTGCAGCAGCAATCCAACAGTTTCATTCAAGGCTGCCAACCAACGAAAAACGATGTATGGACCAGCCACGTGTTTCATTGAGCAAACCGAAAGTCCAAACCTCAAGGTAGTCGGGCCCCACCGTTCCGAAGAAATGTTTGCGAGAGCAAGCCAATTACACTTAGAACATGGGAGATGGTCGCTAACAACTGCGACAACGTACATTTTTGACGAATGCAATGCACTTTGGTCGATCATTACAGCAAAATCATGACCGTAATAGTCCTCAAACACGTGAGCTGAAAGAGCAGTGCCCAGTCCTGATGCCTCAAAGTTCTCTGGGGCCTGAAGCAAGTGCCATTTATTAAGTGATTGTACTCGTTAAAATATTTCAGAAAACAAATTTATGTGCAAAGTGTGTGCAATGCCAGGTGGGATGGAGGCATCTTGCGTTGTGTTCGCGATACTCGCATAACAGTTCGCAGAGGGGAACAAAGTAAGCGCTTCGCAAGTTCGTCCTGGTGTTGGGTGTGTCAAGATTATCCATCATTTGAAACCACTCCAATAACCGGAGCTCGCATGAACCCCGGAGCAATCAAAATTAACTCGTTCCTCTAAGCGGGATGTCACGTTGTATTGTACTGTTCCATTCTGTTGTTTGGAATTTAGCGCATGCAGTGATCCGCATTTCAGCCAGAAAATGCTGTTTGTCACCCAACAAAATAAAGATTTGAAAAAAACCGTTTGCGGTTCCAACGAATTTGCATAGGATATCAGTTATCTGCCTAAAATAAGAGAGGGCAAATCCGTGCTTTTGTAGTCAGAAATGGTTGAATTTTCGTAACCATAGCTGATCTCTTAAACCATCGGGGATATGAGTCACCACACCAGTTGTCAATTATCGATTGGTGAGATTTCCGTTAGATAAAGCACAATTGAGATATTACAAATATTTATGGTGAAAATTGTCTGAAAGGGAAGGTGAAATGTGTCCTGGACTGACAACACCATTCAAAACGGTGATTATATAAGGAATTGGACGGATCAAATAAATATTGCGCATATTAAATTAGCACGCCGACAGATGCGCGTCATACAGTTTTATGTAGATTTTTTGAGCGTTATGTAAGATAAATCATCAATATTTGGCTCTGAAGTCTTTATTTGTTAAACCAGAAAACTTGCGAGAGAACGGTAGAAGGGAAGGGGGAAAACAGTGATGAAAAAAGAAGACGATAAGATTATGCTTAACCTGAAAATGTTGAAGTAACATCAATAATGTATATTTCTTCATTTGCGAGAGATGTGTGCAAGATTGAAGTTTCACAGGGTTGATGCAAAGAAAACAAGAATAACAGAAATCAAAAGGAAAAGTAGATGAGTGTGATCTTGAATTTTCAAAAAGTATACTGGAAAGTACAACCAGATTCTGCAAGGCGAATGTATGCCATTCAAAATGCAAAACTGGAAAATGCTTCAAAAGATCATACAGAGGTCCACGAGACTGTTCGCAAGAAGCAGAATTTGGTTTTCACGCAAACTAAATTTGTTTATATCTGGCGATAAACGTGACCGGAGCACAATGAAGGATGTAAAGCTATGCATAGGGTCCACAAACATCAAAAGCATCACGCAATGGACGAAAACGTCAAGCTGAGTAGAGGAAACGCATTGAGGTTATGATAATTGAATGTACGTTAGTCAAAACCAAGCGAAGCGTCACGCGACGATGATAAGAAAACAGCATTTAGCAACAACAATTGGTAGACAAAATGATGAAAAAGGCGGAGGAATAATGCCATGAACGTGTCCAAATATTAGGACGACGAGATTTTATGAAGCCTTTTGCTCAGAAATAATACGGAACGCCTAAAACTGCTGATAATAATACCGTGCATATTTCTAGAGATCCAAGGGACATGCGAAAGGCAAGATCAAATTTAAACACAGATGGCGCAGTGGAAATCGTAAAACAAAA
>LUCM01007508.1:0-39643 GCA_008360955.1 Fasciolopsis buskii
ATGCAACTTGGGCGGGTATGCGAGAACGAGCAAAAAGTAGAAGCCGTTCGGAAGTGATTGGATTTGCCTAACGAATTATGAGTAAGAACAAGCTGGCGAATGTCACTGAGGGTTGCATGTGACATTTTAGTCATTGAACTGAATCGTATAACTAGCCAAATAAGTTCTTGCACTTTACAAATGAAAGTTGCCTATCGGAATATTGAAGTCCATAATTTTGATCCCAAACATGCATTTTGTTGTTGATCACCGCGTATGAGACGCAGGAGTGTCAGTTTCCAGCAACAAAAATTCACATCGCGAAGTGTGATTGAATTCGATGTTAATCTACCAGTTCCATTTACCAAATTTTTGAGTAGTTTATTCTGTGTGAACAAATAGATCCTCGAAACAAACCTTGGGGCACAATTCATTAGCATTTTCACGCTATCTAGGAATCTAGTTAACCAAGGGTTCAAGGAGATTTGGCATCAATTTCGAGCACTCACTTTCGTCAGGTTTCGATGGTGTCGTCGATATCACATCTGATCCGGTTGTTGTTGTAGATTGTGGGGCTGTGAATGTCGATCGGTTGGATAATGGAAAAACAATATGAATTTGAAATCACAACTGATGAACGTTTTGTGATGGTTTCCATTATTCTGAATAAAACCAGATGAGTTTCGGGTCACCGGACTGGCTATTCGCGCAAGACGTGCGAATATTCGCTGACATGCGAAGTATTTGCCCGGCAAGCAAACAGTCGCCGGATCTATTCTGGTTCATGGCGTGGACTTTCGGATCCGCATTGTTTTGGCATAGTTGAAATTCTGCATAATCGTTTGCTTTTTGTCATCTCCAGTTATCGGAAATGAAATAGCAGAATCGATGCACAGAAGAACGCTAATATATCACGAACCCCTATTCGAGTACCTCCGCATTGCAAATCATTTGTTGTAGCTCTCTGTCGTCCATGGTTCCTTCCTGTTCCCCTTGGAAGTCGTTCCTCGTCTCAGCTCGATGTTAGAGATGCTTAAGTGCTACCTATTTTTCCCATAGCGCCAGTAGCACATGCATCCTGCTACCTTGGGCACTCACCGTAAAATGAAGCACCTACTAACCGCTTTCCATTGTACCAATCTCCTCGGTTATGCATGGTTTTTCCTTAGATTCAAATATTTTGGTCAGCTGTGCGGCTGGCTTTCTCACTTCTCATTTAAAGACCGCGCGTTGATAACGTTGATGCTTTTTGTGCTACGCGACGTCATTTGCGAGGCAACAACACGATTGCATTAATTTCCACTCCACGTCGGAGCAAGCAACGTTGTAACCATCTGGTTTACCTACATCTACTCGAATAATGCGTCCACCGACTATTTTGATTCTGCCAACAGACTAGATTTGTCCTATCGAAAAAGTTGCGAAGTGCAACAACTATATTCAGTCCTTCAAAATTAAATTGTGATGAAACAGTTCGGTCACGCTGATGGTCGCATTGTTTCGGTGGAACGTTGCAGACTCAATCGATTATTCTTGTGACACACTATGAGTTAGAATAAGCTCGCGAAAATCACTGGGGTTTGCACACAACATTTTAGTCATATACAGAAATCGTGTCAATATTCAAAGCAGGTCATGCTCTTTACAAACAAATATTACCTGTGAAATATACTACGAAAATATAACGTCCGAAGTTATGAACACAAATATGCATGTTACTAGTGATCATCGCGTATGAGATAGATGAGTATGAGTTTTAAGCAACAGAACAAAAGTTCACATCGCGAAATGTGATTGAATTTCGAGGGTTATCTAACAGATCCATCTGAACATGTTAGGGAGTAGTTTATTCCGTGTGAATGAGAATATCCTCCAAACGAACCTCGGGGGTGGGGTGCAATGCATTGCTATTTTCATGCTACTTAAGAATCTAGTTGAGCAAAATTCTAAGGAAATGTGCTTTGAGCATCGAGAACTCACTTGTTGTCGTTGTTGTGGGTTGTGGAACTGTTCAGGTTGTTTGGTTGGATAATGAAGAAGAGCATGAGGTGGAAATCTCAAGTGATGAAAGTTTTGTGACGGTTTCCATTATTCGAATAAAACCAGATGAGTTGCAATTATTTGGACTGGTTATTCGCACAAGACTCGACTTTCGCTGACATGCCAAGTGTTCGACAGCGCTTTCCACGACGTCCCGGTTTTGGAGCATTCGCCCGATAAGCAAACAGTCGGCGGATCTATTCTGGTTCATGACGTGGACTTTCCGTTCCTTAACGTGTTGGCGAAATTCGCATCGTTTGTGTTTGTCATTTCCAGTTATCGGAAATGAGAGAATAGAATTGATGCACTGAAGGAAGCTAATATATTAGGAACCCTTATTCAACACGTCCATACTTCACAACATTTGCTGCAGGTCTCTGTCCTCCATGGTTCTTCCTGCTCCCGCGATATCTCCCATTGCTGTGAAAATCGTTGTGCGTCTGGGTCCGATGCAAGAGATGCTTAATTGCAACCTATATTTCTCATGATGCAAGTAGCCCACGCATCCCGCTACCCTTGTCACTCACTGTACAATGAAGCTTCCACTAATCCCTTTCCATTGTACCAATCTCCTTCTATTTGCAAGGGTTTTTCTTAGATTCAACTAATTTGGGCAATTGGTCACATGCTGCTTTGAGTGGAAATGGCTTTCTCACCATCTCAGATTCTCATTTTTCATCGGATCATTTTCTATCGCTTGCCTCTATATCCCCATAGCTGGTTGCAATTCAACTACACGCATCTTTTCCCCGTGTTGTGTTTGACACGCCTTACTGTTCCATCTGGCCATGTGTGTATGTGATCCTGATTACATGTGTGAAGTTCGCCTGTTAGGTTATGGAGCACATTGCCAAAATAAGAGTGAATCACTGACCGGTGTTGAGTGCGGTTATTTTCCATACACGGTCCACCAATCCAGAAGGGGAATAGTATTTCATATCATTTAGGTGGGACTAATATTCTTGCTTACATACCAGTGGCTTAAGTGAACAGACCCTTCGCAAATGTTGATATGCAATGTTTGAATAGCATGCGAATCGAATGGAATCTTCGGATGGTTACAATATGGAATTTGGAGTGCTTCCTTCTCTCAAATGACTAAGTAGTTTGACAAATGCCTTTTTGGAGTCAATCAGTAGTGAGTTAGAATAAATGCACAAACTTCTAATAATGAATATTTGTCGTGATCTGCATTGTTGACAGTTAATTGGTTGAAGAAAATAAGTAGCCGAGAATAACAAATTTAGTGAAGCAATGTGCAACTCAGTACGATTCGAGAGAAAGATACTATTTATGTAACCACGATATAATGCATCTATAATCGTTGTGGAGTCACGTTTCGTCGCGCATGTGCGATTCCTTTTGCCAACTGTGCTGCATCTGACCAGAAAATCTTTGCCTCCCGCGGCTTCAGACTTTGTCTTTTATCAGTCCATGTGTTCGTTCAGTTCGCGTCATATTTGAAACACGGCTCACTGAGAGTGAGCCACAAAGCATTCGGCATGAAATCTTGGTAACATATGACGTGAGGCTTATGCGACAGGGCACATATGCAAGCTGCAGTAGCAAATGGATTTAGGCAAGGTGCTTCTCGCCACGGCCCATTTAATAGTGGAAAACGTTATGAATCCAATTGCAACGAGTTGCTCAAGCATATGAAAGCCTTCTTCACTCTCCTGCGGAAAATGTATCACAATAGTGTTCCACGTGAATCGAACTTCTGCTTAACGAATTCCATGATAAGTATGCTATCTTCCATCGGTTGTGCCCTATCCCACGAATAGAAAATATTCCAGTCTCTTTACAAATCCACGAAATTCTCTGCATCGTTGTTGACTGACTTAGCAACTGCAATGGCTACACATTGTCAACATCGTTACATGAGAAAATTCATCTGGATGAATGAAAAGGTATAAGTAAACTAAATCTGCACAAATGCTGGCAGACCTACAGCAACCTAAGAAACATCACGAAATCCGCCAACGATAATCTGTTAATATCGGAAGAAGACATTTGTCAAATTGCAGGAATGTTTGCTAATTCCTCGTGGATTGGTGGATCCGGAAATCGTGCACAGATGGTGTGGTTTAATCTCTCTATTTTTACTTATTCAGATTAAAAAGATTTTGTGTCCGCGTCAAATATTTTCATTCCGACATGAACCTAAATACACTGTGCCAAATTGCATTCGAAATGTTAGCGGAAATTGTTTTCACAAACTCACCAAGTACAGCCGTAAATGTCACGTTTGGGTAAGCCACAAATCGAGCTAACGTTACTCTGCTGGAGTTTGATGTGTAGTTCGAGTTGTCTATGCAACTGTGAATCGTTCTGTTCTGCCCATCAATAATTGTGATGTTGCAATTGCTTTTATTTCCCTATAAATAACGGTAGACATAAATCCATGAACCACTGACGATATTAAATTAGACGTAAATGGTCTGCAAACTGAAATCGACCGAACTAGTTTACTGTTACTTAATCAAAACGGGACGTTTAGAGAAGAGAATCGGCTTACTTGGAATTCTAGGAATTCTAGATAAATTGTCCTCGAGTTCGGTGCATCAATCAACCAGGCGCACAGAGTTTCCAGGGGTGTGCCGTATGCGAAATACTTTTCCGTTGTTTCCCGAGCCGTAGTTCCACCCAAACAGTCCAGACGATGGGAAGGTGGTACTTGAAAACATAAGGAGTTAATACGAATGAAGTTTGTCAGACCGCAAGAATCAGTCATAGCAAATTATGAATCTCAAACAAATAAACACTTTGCCGGTACAAAATAGACAATACTTTATTATGTGAGCTTTAGACCGTTCATAGTTTTGTCATGGGGAACAAACATTCTCGGTGAGAACTAATTGGGAATTCGATGCGTGAAATATCATTTCCGTGCCTAAATAGTCAAAACAAACAGTCACAAACCGATCAACTGTTTTATAGTGCGTGGAATATCGTATAAACAGTGATGAACCTAAATGCGCTGGTATCTGCTCAGTAAACACCGGGATGTGTACTACAACAATATAATAAAACACTCGTGAACATCCAAATTGGATTTGAGCTACGAATCGGATATATTTCGAATCAGTTCTACCATGGTATCGCTCCTTGGAACTGAAAGTACGGATCAATGAACAAATGACAATTTCAATTACTATCTGTCACAGTCCAACGAACTCAGTCATTTTAACTCGCTAGGACAAATTCTGACCAATTTGGCTCAGCATGGAAAGATGTTGGTAGTATCTTCATGTCTGTCATGTCTATTTCACTGTCGCGCATGTCGTTCTCAATTATTTCCAATTGTTTGCGCAGAAGAACCCTTTTGTTCATTTCTCACGTTGGACAATTTCCTCTTTCTCTCGAGTTGGTCTTATTTTTAATGTACGGCGTGTACTTGCACAAATTCGTCCGTCCCTGTTCCTGAATTCTATGCAGCGAAATAGGATTACTAAGACTATTGCTTTGATCTGAAATAACCAATCCGTTGATCAAATTGCACTAAAGAGCGTCTCGAGTGCATATTTTTAAACATTTAAAACAAGCGTGAATTACGAGTCAATATATATGTCTTGAAATTATCCCCGTTCAGTACAATTTACAAACCAACTCTCAAATATCTCATTCAACCTGCTGGTCATCTGTTATAAATAGACGCAATTGGGACTGGGCTCATCCAATCTCTGTGAGGAAAGAGATAGGCAAACTAAGCAATATAATCAGACATTCATCCTAGCGTGATCTGCGTGGGTTCTTCAGTGTATTGTTTGAGTTCTGTAGTAAATATGCTCTCCCGTGTGATTAAATCATTGAATGAAATTTCTCCTCGACATTTGGAAAAAGGGACATTTTTGTTCGCCCATGTAAAGGCTATCACTTCGGAAAAACAGGGTCGATAAATCTCGGATATGTGGTTGTTCACAAACGAATTCAATAATCAAAACCAAGGGCAGAGACCCCATGCAGGTTGCTACTCACAATTTGCTTGTTCCCGAATTTAGAGACTACACAGAATTAACACCGATAATTTCTCAACTTGAACATTGTTTCTACGATTGCTAATATTTCATTCAGTTTTCTTTTTACAAGTCTCGGAAACGAATTATATGAAAATAGTTGAGCAACTAATTTAATAGCGATTCAAAGTGAACACTGAGTTTGACATGTTCGGGTAACTGGTTAGCATCAGCGATTCAGTCATCAAAACATGTTGAGAATTCGGAACAGCTGCCTAGAGACTCACTGGTCGTCTGGCTCAAAACGATACATAGAAGTATCGGCAAGCAAAGCGTTGTTTGTTTCACGTGCCACATGAGGTTTCAACCACGGTAAGTAAGGTGAATTCGAAACCGTGTTAGAATGTGATAGTCATTTTATACTATCGGCTGCTTGCACCACCGAGAATTAAAGGCTATTCATTTTTTATTTTTGACAGCCAAGGTGGGGAGCATCACAATTCGATTGCTTACGTCAGTCTCTTCAACTTCATTCTTCCACTGCTTAAGCCACACATCTTTATTTCAGGAACAGTCACACACCTGGATCGATGAATTCGCAAGGAGTTTTGGATCGCATGGGCCTGTATTGCTTCAGCCTTACATCATAATTTAACGAGCATTTACAAACTTGGGTCGATCAATTTGCATGGAAATTTAGATTGTTTGGTGACATAAAAGGAGGATTCAATATGATTTTGACATGTTAAAGTACTCGATGATGTGCTGAGTGTAAATCAAACCGAAGATTCGGTGTCAGTCAACATCCTTAGCGATTATTTTCGATTTACCATGCCAGGTTTGCTCTAATTTTGTTAGCGCACTGGTTTAGACAAAATGTATGCTACCCGTGATTGCACGTGGAACAGAGGCTCCAGAATCGCTTGCTTGCTTGACAAGATGACCCATTCACATGTGGCTTGGACCAAACAAGTCCATCCACGCTCTGCCACATGAATTCGAAGCCCGTTGGTCGTCCGGTGATAATCAGAATGTTTGAGCTTCACCGAGCTGCAGGTTAAACTTATCTTGCTAGCAAAGTTTAATGTACTCTTTTATTCCTTACTATAATTCGCTCAGGGAAAGAAAACAATATTTCCGCAATACAGCCACGTTGCTTCCAAATTTATGGCATTGTGATAATGCAATATAAAGGGACGTGGTTCAGTCTGTCCATCTGAAATAAGAAGCAGTCTCTTTGTGGCCAGGACCAAATACCTATTTGTACCATGTACCAGTCATACCGGGACGGCTCGAGTTCTCTTCACGGCCGGTTGCCATTACATTCGTTGCTGAGGAAATCGCCACTCGTTTATCTTTCACCTTAATTCCTTTCCAATAAAATAACGATGTGCATCATTTTTTGGGAACAGAGGGCTGCAAGTGGGGACGCTGACCGGCAGTGGAAGGATTCGGACCTACGACCTCTGCATCCAAACGCTGCGATCTTATCCGCTTGGACACTGCTGACCACGATGACTTCCAAATTAATCAGCCATTGCCGCATGACCAATAACTTGGCGAAGAATCTTGTCACATTTTGTGCGGGAAACTATTCATTTTTATTAATAGCATCACCCTTTATTTATTGACCGGTGGTAAACGGTTGACATGTTCAATCAGTTTAAATAAATTTGTTTCGATTTTTTAATGTTCTTGTTTTACTCACACCATCCAAGATTTCGTCTAGATATCCAACACATTCCTATTTGTGTAAAACACCTAATTTCAGTATCCATCCATGAATTTGTGAATAAGGTTTGATGTTCCAAAGCTCACTGACAAAACACATGCCAGTTCAAATGCATTTTCAGACAGCATATTTTGACACGTTTTCTGTCTACATTTTGCTCAAAATTCTGACCGGCTGATGCTATTCCTGTCGGTTGCATATTTACTAAATTATTCCGACTGTATTACTCGTTCGAACGGTTACCATTTCGTAACAAGCCGTCGTTAGTCCGGAACATTCGTCAGTTCCGGAATGATAATTTTTCCCTGCATCGTGTCATTAGACTCGTTCAGACAATGGGGATGCCATAGTGTCTGACACTAATTTGTGAATAGCATATTTTCCAAGGTGCAGAAAGGATTTCGAAATGGATCGTGACGGGGGAGGGGAAATTGTTACCTTGTAAAAATAAAACAATTTGACGAATCAGAAATTAAAAAAGGGACACCCTGTCTAGAGGGACTGAAACCCTGATCTATGTTTTCTAACACGATTAAGACTTAACCACAAGGTAGTATTCGATTACGAAACTTCCGTCTTTGTCTTCATTTATTAAACTGTGCACAGCTATTTTTGATACGACAAAATAACAAGAGTAACCGCATTTCGTGCTTGGTTGACCAATCAAAATGATACAAATGAGTCCGTTTGTACAATATTCTAAAGTCGAACGCTGATTTGCTAGCACAGTTGTGGTATTTTTGCTTGTTTATAGATCATCTGATCTGGAATGAGATCCGGAAAATGCGACTTACTTGAAAGGGGGAAGCAGCTTTGATATTTTTCAAGGTGCAGGATGAATTTCCAAATAGATCACACCACACCAAACACCAGTCTACTGAATTTGTTTTGCTGACTAGTAATGACGTTGGGAATTCCCTGTGTCAGGGCGTGTGTACGAAACGACCAGCCAAAAATGAAGTGCCACTCAATCACTACATTGGGGCTTCTTCTAAGCTTGCTTTGCTTGTAGTCCAGTTATTAATTGCGGTCAAAGAAATGCATGTTTGATAGTCAATCGCAAATCACGCTTAAGGGTGCGTGTTTCTAGGTTTTTTGACGAATTTCGAAATGCGTGCAGCTAAATTTCCTTTTTGATATGATCTAAAATCCAAATTAAGGAAGCAACCGGTTCGCCTGCGAAATCCAATTCAATCTGAATCTACCAAACGTTAATACCAACGAAATACGTCATAGATCTGGTAGACGTACGCAAGTTTTCTACTGTGAGGAAACAAATGAGACGCAGATTTGCTTGAGGGGCATTCATGGTCCCGTGAATGCAATCCGCGATTTATAAAGTTTCAGCAAAATAAGTGACTGAATGACGCTGTTTTACGTTTTGAACATTTTTTTAGATAACGTTATTCCCATGGTTTCCACTGACATCTGCTTACATTCTAAATGATAATGGCGTTTCACAGTTCATATTGATTTTCTAATAATGAGTGGCCTACGAGCCTTAGTCGAAACAGTGCTTTGCATGATACACTGGACCACATTTCATCAGCGTTTTATTGTTTGAAGTCAGAAAGTGTAATTCCCGGATTATTAGTGAGCAAACTGTTGCGGTTACTATGAGGACGCGGAGACCAAGTAGTTTCAGACAACTTGGAACATTTCTGGATCCGGTCGGCTGATATTCTCCGAAATCTGAATCTACAGGACAGTTGATATCCGTAACCTGACGGAGGTAGTGAATAATTCATCACCAACATTTACAACGACCCGTCAATCGAGCAGAAAGCTCTACTTGAATGTGATTCATTTTCTCCGTTTACGACAAACCTATCCAAGGGAAAACTGAGGCGATGTTGTCCATAAACTACGGAGAATTCGGTAAGACGAAAATATTTTGTTTGTCATACTCAAAGATGCACTTCAGGCACATACATCAACAAATTGTTTCATTTGGAATACATTTTGTTTCAAATCTGGAAAGCGAGCAGATCATTACTATGGCCACCACTTTGTGCCTAATATGCGGAAATTCATTAGTTGTAACCATGTTTATCGTGCCTGATGCACCGAACCGACGTTTGCCGCAAAATGTCGTCATTGTCAATGTTTGCTCGGTAAAGGACGCGAAATGCCCGAAACGACCAATCCTAAAATTAATGGTTCCCATCTCTGAGACGCATATAATTCAACATCAATACACAACCGTCAACCTCGTTACAGCCAATTTCTAACAGCAAAACAATATTGCCGCACTTGTATTTTACAAGGCCTAGTCCTGATTTGGTCAAGGAATATTTCGTTCAAAATAATAACTGATTATTTAAGTTTCCAATGAAGGTTTTTGTGACACTTGACCCTCATGTGTCCTAGTCCTTCTTGTTTGCGGAATCGGACTAGATGCGCGAAACATGCGCAAACGAGTCGTGCGTGCACGTGATCTAACTGTGACACGAGATGTTGAATTCTTTGTCACGTGTGACCAGAGCATAATTCTAGATTTTGGGACTAATATCTAGTTTGCTTTCATATCGTGCTTTACTCATTTATCTTATAAAACGTTCACTCCGAATCGGAATGTCACATTCACCTTTTGCTCAGGTTTTACTGTGCCCCAGAATAATAGGGTCAAATTGATTTGATGTCTGATCATTTGTGGAAATATCCAAAGCCTACAAATTGGAAGGATATTCATGGGGAAAGCTACTCATCCTGATCTGCTTACCTCCTTTGCTTACGACAAGAGTTTACGTATTCGCATCACAATGAAGCGAAATCCCCGGGAACGCGTTAGTGGTTTTCAGAATCAGTACAGCATAAGTTTATTTCCGTTTAAAGGTACTACATACATTTTATTGCGAATTCGTAGTGTGTTAAAAACAAACACTCCCTGTTTTTCCTGGTGATTATGAGTCGCTGTTTAATGAGTATTGGTTGGCTGTCCAGGTTCCCTTTTAATTTGTAACGTTCTTGAAATAGACCTAGGTTCAACAAGCAGAACTTGGGTTCAGAAGCTGAAGTAAAGCAATGAACTTCCAGGGACGTCTTTTCTTATAAGCAACGAAAAGTCTTGCATTTTGTCGCTAACGGACATCATCGTGAACACTCGGGAAGTAGATTTTACCAAACGCACTCACCAGTATAAATTCCGCAATCGTATCTGAGCCAGCATTGAACGCACAATTACTCGACTGTCCGTCATCCCACGCTTATGATGTTCGCACATTCTATTTACGGTCAAGGATCGGAACTACTTGGTAGGTTGCAAACTAATTTCAGAAACGAGAGCTGTTCCAAATTTTCAATAGAGCACGTTCATCGTCACTCTTCTCTCGGATCCGATAATCTATGTGACGGGTAACAGGAATCACGAACGGGAAGATGATTTTGTAATGCACGCTTTAGAAAGAACTAATTCATTCGTCAGATGTTTCGACCATTGTTTTATCGGCGTGAATCCTACTCCGGGAGCAGAGTTTGACCAGGCATTATCTTCAACAATTATGTTAGCGATATAATGCTTGAATCGACAGATGTTGGCCAGTATAATTACTTCCTATGCCTCAGGTTCATCGGAACTGCAACAGACCAAGCTATTAGATAATTACGATCTCATCAATGAGTACGTGGTCGATGACACACTACAAAAAAGATTAAAGATTGACAGGAAGGACATTTTGAGAAGTCGAAAAATATTTGCGAACTAATGACAACTATCAGTCTTTGAAACCGTTTGGTCGATGAACGTTGGTGGAGTAAGCTGACCGACGTCACGATTAGCAATCCCGGGCCTACCAAGCATCGGTTCGTCGCCCAAAATATGACACCATTTTCGTAGGAACCAGGTCGATGGGATGAATTCGTGGTACAGAGTCAAGTCAACCCTACTTTATAAACAGCTTGGATGAATGGTAAAATCTGTACTGTTTATCATAACACAAAAGATTGGAATAAGAGCCGCATTTATCGCTACTCGGGGATAACGAACATTGGATCAAACAACGTTATTCTAGGACATTAGCAGACTGTTACATACACTTGAGGTATATAACTAAACTGTGAGTGTCGGAGCATATGCTTAACAATTCGCGCCGTTCAAATGAGATAGAAAAAATCCATCATGTGCGACATTCAATGGTTACACAAGTATCGAATCTGGTGCATATCTTGAGATAATTCAGAAATCACCTGTAGTTAACTGTTGATGTTAAGTCTTCACAAACCTCTGCTTGCACGCAGTTATGGGGAGGACAATGGCAATAAATTGTGACCCTGTGGTCTATGGAAGCCAGTTTCAGATGTGCGTTTATTCGAGTTGTCATGAGGAATCCACATAAAGCTTTGTTATTCGACTGCGTTTACAATCTAGCCAAACAGGAATGTCCCTTTTTCGTATCAATTTTGGCATGAATCATTTGCCGTATTTGGGCAATACTTCAGTGACTGAACGTAACTCAGGTGTTGAATAAACAAAAAGAACAATGCTTAGTAGTAAATTTAGATTTTACGATTCCTGAAAAAATATGAAATCTAACAGAAGACAACACAATCGCACCGGGGTGCATATTTAGATGCCGTGATTCGGCAATACAGACCTGATGTTCATGATTTTCTTACAAATGCATATGTTATAAAAAGGATTGAAAAAAAGTTGCAGGTGATTGGTGGTTAATTGGACGACAAATGGTGAAATGAGAGCATCTACAGTAGTCGAATAAAGCGGATTCGAGTGTTGCATTATATCGATTTTTCCGTACAAAAGTTCATTTTGCATTTCATTCAAACCTCATAAAACTGAATGAACATAAACTCGTCGAAGAATGATGTGAACACATAATGAGAGGCTGTTCAGGAAGTCGGTTAAAAGTTCGTTCTGCAGAGGACGTGTGTGATCTGGCAGTATTTTGGGAGCACATTTTCACAATCGAATTAGTGCTGATCACCCATGCTACTGGGCAACTTGCTTAATGGTACGAAAGGCAGTCGGCTAATAATTGCTAAAATCCGGCGAAGAATTTTAAAATCTTTTTTAAGTAAAACTGGAAATATTCTTGAAGGACAGTAAAAATGAATTGGAAACACATGTTGGTATACAAATCGGGGCGGTTGGTAATAGCTCTATCTAAAATGGAATCGCCTCTAGTGGGATAAACGCAGAGATCAATCAAATCAAACACAGTCAGTGATAAGGTAGAAAGATGATTAAAATAACCTACGATAATGTGCAGATTATACTCAAGGGGAAGTCAAAAAAGATGCGATATTTTGTTGCGAGCTGAAAGGAGCAGTGTATAAACTGGTTATGATAGTGCTGGTATGACGAGAAAACCTAAGCTTACACTGTATCACGAGACAGTCAATTCCGTATAAACAAATTGGGACTTGCCAGACCAGAAGGCGTATATGTATGGTGCAACACCGCCTCCAGTCTTCTTCTTGTCCGAAACTCTGTCCTGCCGATGGAGGTTGAAGCTGTCTATGGACCCCAATAATTCAGTGATATCTGGGTTCAGCCACGATTCTTGTACGTAGATGACACAGTGTGAATATGGATCGGTGACTGAATTGCGAGAGACAGATCCGACATTTTTGCAAACAGAGCAGATGTTGGTACTCAACAATGCCGGATTAGACACCTTGGCTGGAAGGGTTCATTTCAGAGCTCCCTGCCAGCCAGCACGAGCGCCTCTTTTAGATCGACGAGAAGCTCGTTGAAGTACAGCAATGTGTGATACCAGTCCATGTTGAGAAACAATAGGGTTTTGAACAGAGGTAATTCTGAGTTATTATCGTATCGAAAAGAGAAGATAATCGAACCAAATGCTCGACGACAAAATAAAGAAATAGGATGACACAATGGTATCGCAGCCAGTCAAAGGGCGTGCGCGCAGCTGGTGGGAGAAAGGCAGAGGTCAGTCAAAACAAACGGAAAGGTATGGTTGATGCATGATTGAAATCACCTACATTATTATGCTGACTTTCCTCAAGAAGATGAAAAATAACAACTGTCCTGCACGGCACCGGGTCGCTAGGGCACAGAAACCGACCGGCTAGTCATGCACGACTTCTCTGCTGGTAGCCTGATTATGACGATGGCTTTGCAAATAATCTGCAGAGCTTGGTTAATTGGTAGGTGTCAGCAGTTAGTTCATGGTTCACTTTATCCCTATACCAATCCTTATGTCGAGCCGATCAAAATACAATGTGGGTACTTCTGACCGAAGTTTCGGTGCTTCAGTTGGAATCCAACTGGCTTATGATTTGATAGATGTAAGTGCTGGACGGTGTACGCAAAATTTTTTCAAAATATATCACAAACTATTATAAGTGCTCATTATGTCGATTATGCCAACACAAAACCCTAAAGTAAGTCTATCCTGAGCTAACCTGGCATAATCAGTTTGGGAACTAAGACATGCGATGCCATGAAACTCTTTCATATGAATCTTTAATTTTCGTTTCACTTAACCTAACCCGACTTGACTAATGCGGTGAATATTCTTTGCAGTTTCAAAGTTCGTTTGCCATAAGGAGATGTTGACAAGTGTGACAAAGTAAAGCACCACTTGTACCGAAGTGTAATTTTGGTTCCTTTCTTAGCCTCATGAAGAAAATAATGCGATCAAATTCCACTGAGAAGTGTCCGAGTGCTTCCAACGAGATATTCACAAACATGATTCATTCATTCGAGTTGAATTCAAGCGAATCTTATCAATGTAAGTGTTTTTGTCAACACACCATGTGATTTAGGTGTTTACTTCTCCCGTGGTCACTTGTCGGGGTGGGTGAATACAAAATATAGAAGGCGCTTGCTCGGCATTTACGAACATTCTATAATATTCAACCTTTTGTCGTTTGGATTGCATCACCTGGATTATCACGTGTTGCACTAGAAAAATACGGAAGATGTGGCACATGCAATTGGAATACTGGAGAAAGAAGACCAATACTGCGCAATGTTAACATTTCGTATTGCTGTTTTCAACCATTTGCATAAAACAATCTGGGGATAACATAATACTCGGTTACACACTAGAGTGAACCGGCTTAGAGGTTAAATTGAGCACGACAACCATTGACATTGTCCTCATGGCAAACTCAAAGTCTGTTCTAATAGCTTTTGTGCACAATGTTGGTTTATGCCATCGGATTAGCATTGCTTCAATAAAGGCGAAATCTTTCCGGTCAATATTGTGTATCAGTGGTTTAACACATGAAATATGGCCAACCGTATGTTTGGTTGTTTCGCGGCTGATGACCCCGGGTCAAGAACGGTAAAATTACTCACTGATTTGTGACATTGATTTGACCAACCCGTTAGGACTGTACTTCGACATCCGTTGTGAAAGTCATCAGTCTGTTCTGTCGATGTAAATGTCATAGCAACTGCAGGTAGATTAGTATAAGAAATGTGAGGCAGAATTAGACATCCGACTAGATCCACGCAGGTTCAAAATGATGTTTCGGGTGGTTGGCAAATGGTGAATTTCTGGGGCTGGGAATGTGCGACTAACGGCTGAATTGAGTTTGTGACACACAACGTTGAGGATATCGTTCCCCATGAAAGCCACTCAAATGAATACGGGTTTCCTAACTGCTTTGTAGTTGTGGCTACTCGTCGACTTTTGTCGACTATGGATGTCAATGGAATTTTCTTGGTAACCATACGAATGATTGTAGGACGGGCTAGGTTTTCTTCTTCTTGGAGGGTCTCTGGCTTGCGAATTCTCTTGGAACGATGATAAAGAGTGTTTGCTAAGCCGCATTCGTATGCAGTCCGTCTAAAACTTGCGAAATGCAGGTACTCGACTCATTTTGTACACGAAAATTATTAAAACAGAATCAGCATTTATCAGGGAATGAAGTCAATTGTTTGTTCACATCAGTTCATAGCCGGATAATACATAATTCATTCATTGTTTTACGTAGACGGTTGTAAAGACTAATACGACATACTAACATCGCGCATTATTAGTCTTCTTCACTATTCATTTGGATAAAGGACAACCTGCTACCTTCTCACATGGTAACTTAAGGATTCTACAACGAAATTGTATGAATAGTCCAAATCGATACGAATTCCTATACCGACGTTTACCGCGCGTAGGTCATTTTGTTTAAAAAGCATTTCGTGTATTAAGTCAGCCATCCAACTTAGTATAAAGTCTTGTTGAATCGCTCGCTGGATTATCTCGACTGTTCACTTTACCAAATATTTTGAAGTAAGCAATATGCAAATTCGCCAGTTTCCAGAATTTTATCAGTCCCACTCATTCGGTTCCGGATGATTCGTAAAACAAATTCGTAAGGCCAGTAGCATTTGGATTCTGTTTGCTGCCGTCATCATGGCCCTGCTACAGATTGGCACTCCCATTGTTATCAGCGGTGAGTGGGTGGGGTGGTTTTGACTAAATGTCTAGATTTTGCCCGAAAGGATTTGTAGTGAGACAGGTTTTCGGGATGTTCAAACACGCCTTGTTACGTTGTCCGAGCATTTTGTGCTTTACCCTCTCCGAACCTTACTGGTTATTTTGTACTTGCCTGTAACCGCGGCACCGTGAATAACCAATCTGATGACAGTATGCTTGTACGTTCAATAACCGGCTTGAAAGTAGTGTTTGGTTTCAATTAGACTTATTGTTGACTCACTGCACAGAAATGATCCTAATTATTAGTCAGATTGTTGCTTAGCTTAACGAACGTGGTTGACGAATCTTGAATTCAGTAGTGTGATTCTCTTAGTTCTCAGCCGGCATAAACAAATCTAACTTGCCTTGTTGGAGCAGAAGTTAAATCCGAGAATCCGTTGAGAGTGTGTTTGACGAAATTGCAATTATTCAATCAGCACATTATATTTATTCACCATGTTTCTAACGTTCTTAATACAAAAATACGAAATATGCTGGACATAAATATGTTGGAGAAGAGTTTACTCAGTCAGCCAGCCATAAGAAAACTTTTGGGATTTCTTGCATAAAATTACGGATTTGATTTCAAAGCTATTCCAATCCAAAGTTTCTCAAATGGCTTTCATCTGTACACCTAATCGGCAGTTATGCAATTGTTCCAATATGCATGCGATTGATGGGAATCATGAAACAGAAGCGGAAAAAGAACTTGTATACCAGTCGCCTCAAAACCTAACAGCAACTAAAAAAACTCTGTTCATAAAATCCCAAGTACTGTTGGCTAGAATACCTTCTCGCCATCTCCGCACGGTGTCGATGAATGGTTGCATTTCAACAAAAGATACAGCGGACGATCCCTGGTGCAACGGCCGTCCCCCGGTTTCGTCCAAACGATGTTCCAGACTCCTTTTAACTGGAGGAGTAAAATCGAAATTTTTGTTTCTGTGACAGCGCAGAAAAGTGTGTCGTAGATCGCTTCCAAGAGTTTTCTGAATACACCTGGTAAGCACCGGAGTAAAGCTTTTGAAACTTAAGTGTTGTTTTATGTAGACTCACTGAATGACATTTCCTTAGGTGAGGCTGTACGGCCTTATAATTGGTAACATCAGATCTAAACGATCTCCCGAGTGCATTGAAATTTGATACCTCGTAATTTGTTTCAAACGAGAATATGCACTTTACGTAAGTAACAATATCGTTATAGGTATTGGTTAACCAGAGCTCCGTCAGCAATGACAACTGTTCTCCGGCAGTTTCCGTCCGTGTTAGTCGACGCCAGCAGTGGGGAAGCCATTTTGCATCCTTCATTGTCTCTTTAAGTTAGCCAGTCAACCTGTCGCCTTGTGTACCACCTCACCATCAATGTCACCTCTCTTACTCGGTATTCGTTTGATCAGTAGTGCTCACAAATGCGAATTCAACAGCGGAGCACTGGTTAACTCAAATTAGGAAAGTGGACTATTCGCATTTGTGTCGATGGAATGGTGGAATAAATTTCGATTATTCGTTCGTCTCTACTGATTTAGGAACCAGGGGCCAAATTCACCAGTTGCGCTTCCATTGAACGACGGATCAGGTGGTATTTTCTCTCTGACTTCGCCTTCCGTTTTCTCGGAGACCACAAACCTCGTACCGAATTCTAAGGAGACGGATCTTAGTGGACTTCGAATATGCGCGCAATTTTCCCACGAAATAATTTGATTATCCTCATCCACTGCAGCTTTTCTGGTTTCAAGTAAATTTGAATTGATATTTTCTCTGACAGGGCTTAGATATTTCCAAGGAAGCATGTCAACGCTGGGAATCGAACATGCTAAGCGACTGTTGAGTTAAATCGGTGAAAATGACTTAATAGGTATAGGAACGAGAAGGGAAACACGTGATAAGCAAGGATGAACAAATGGAGTTTATCGTTTTAACTGTACTGGTGCGCAGTTTCATTGCATAACGCCAAAGACCTAAGCAGAACTTCAGTGGGTGGTGCAGTGTTCTTTTGAACGAAAATGCCTTCCTCCCAATTAGGTCCAAGTTTTTAGTTAGCGACCTAAATCGATTCAGTTCAAAATTCTTGTCTGTTTAGTTGATCAATAACATCGTATGGAATCGGCGAGAGGAGAACACAACAATATGTATTGAGCTTGCAAACATGAGTGGAGAACCTGAGACTATCCACATGCTGTTCCTCTACCGCTTACCAAGACCCACATGCTTTGATGAAGTAGCCCACTACATGGGAGTTTAGGACCACGTGTACACAGATAGTTGGGCTATTTTGAATTCCCGCTAGTCTTGTAAACACCACCTGCGGATGTATACTTAGATGAAATAAAATTTTGCTTATATGCTTCCAATGTGTCCAGTATTCTAGTATATCAACGTGCAATATGTGTGGAATTAACTGAGAGATATCTGACCGATAGTCGTTAAGCTAGGGTTTCGTTTTCATCCACTTGCAACCGACAAATGTAAGGCTTACATTTGCGCTCTCGAAATATAACATTATAATTCACGCGGTTGGTTGTGCATCGCTGTTAGCCTGCCTGTTAAATGTGATTCCTTCATTAATTGGATTGGCTAGCCAGGATGCTCGGGACTGGCAAAATTACTGATCAAACTGACTGTTGGCCGAATGATGCTGTTGGTCTCTGCGCACCTGCTTGTCTGCCTATTGATCTGCCTTCTCTCCCTCGGTCTAGTTCTTTGTGTGTTTGTCAATACGATGAGGGCCACAAAAATGTTGGGATTCCTGTATTTGTATTATTGTTAAAACACCTCCGTGGAAGCATGCGAACAGTACTGAAATTTACTCTGTTGTGGTTGCTCCTCTAAGTTACCATAGTGCATACAATAGGCACATATGGCAATAATCATTACTCATGGCGACGATAACTAAAATATAGTGTAGTCACCCTGTCAAACACTCATGGCTGACATCAAAATTGCAAAAAATAATGAGTTGGTTTAAGATTTCCTTATCAGAACCGTGTTCAAACAGTGACTATTTTACCCCAAAAATGTCACGTGTGGGATGCATCTGTTTACCTGTTGCTTCTACCAAAGCAGTAAGTACGCTTTCTTTCAGTCATCCTAGAAACTGTTGAACGATTATTCTGTGTTAGGAATCCCGATTAGTCAAGTTGGAATTTGTTGACGATTTTCATAGGGTGTCGGGAAATACAGGCTGTTTTCGGCAAGCAAATGATAATTTTCATAAGTGCACAACACGCGCTTTTCGCGGGAATATCCATGGCAACGTCGTACCCGAAGTTCGCTACAGCGAATCAAGTTAGGGTTAGGAAGGATTTCGGCAGACCATCCAGCTATTTCAGAACTCAACATAATTTGGCAGAAATTAAATTTTTCCCAACTTCAGAGGTAAGTTTTAGTTTATTCTGCTGTCTACCCGAGTTCTATTTCAAAAGGAGTTCACAAAAATGTGTATTAAACGTGACCATAGTTTTAAGAAATGTACGGATCTGCCGAAGTGAGTTTAGTTTCTCTACCTGCATGCAAATGGAGGCAGTAGACGGCGATGGAATACAGAAGAAATCCGCTGGTAAACGCAAGGTTACTGTAGTGTTTTGGTGCACGTTCGATGCAAATAACTTACATGTATAGAGAAAACGGATTTGCATCCAATTAGGTGAGCATTTTGACGGAAAGCTACAGTGCACTACATCCGGTAGTCTGTCTGGGAAGAAGCTGAATGAACCCCGGGTTAGTTCGATTGGGTTAGAATCAGAAAATCCAAAACGTCAGCCAAAGAATGGGAAACCGCAATGTTATTGCTATGCGAAACAGTTACGAGAAAACGAAATCGAGTAGGTTGAATCTACCTGAGAAGACCGATTATTTGTCATCTCTGGATGGACTACTCGAAATTTTTGTTAATTTCTGCTTATCAAGTGACCGCATCACTTCACTGGCTGCACTACTACTTGAGGTGTTCAGGGATTGTCACATTCGTTTATTCAGTTTTACCAACTTGAGTAAAACCGCGCTGCAGTAAGCTGGAACATTTGGTCGACTTTATAATTGGCGGCCAGTGCTTTGAATAGTTCTACTGGCAGTCAACATCAACAAACAGTGGCCCTTTATTGAACGAAGAATCCTCGATGAATTGAACTAAAGTCATGGGAGATAACATCAGTTTTTCTGGGAAACCCTTGTGCATTGACTGCTCTTGGTCACACAAGGCCAATTAGGACGACTTTGTCCAGTTTTCTGAGGACAAACCGCCCCTGTTTAAAAAAAATACTTTGTTTCATCGACGATTTCGGCTGCTGAATTCAGGGTAACAACGGAGTGATGTAAAAACGAATAACACTACAACACCGAAAATCCTGGGGATGACCTGATTCGTTCTGAAACCTTTCATTGGTTTCTTTGTCATACAGGTGTTTGAAAGAAAACCCGGCTTACGACGTTGCTGGTGAGTGATTCGAACAGTCGTGCATCATATTCTTATTTGTCCCGACTTTTGTTGATCGTGTGATGGCCTGTTGTGTCATCAAAACTATTGGCCTTAACATGACGAGGAAATAACCGTTGTGTGTCTACATTTTGTTGAGTGTTCACGCTCAACAGTGATAAACATCAACATATGGGTGAGCAATTTAAACTTTTCCTGATCCCATTACCCTCTGACAGTTTACGTTTTCTTATTGATAGTGTTAACCATGCGCTAACTTGCTTCTTATTACCACATCTTGCTCGTGTGATCTCTGAACTGAGTTAACCGAAGCGACAAAATTCTCGACTGATCGACCATCAGTCGCCCCAGTTTTTCTCTTGCTATGGTACAATTCTGTTTCATTTCCTGATTATCTTGTTATGTCGGTCACGCCAATAGTTGTACACATCTCTCATCCTTTATGACGGAGCCGACTGAGGCAGAGGAAACACACATCCCTCCCGCCAATTTTCCCTTGCCTACTAGACCGGTCCCAGTGTGCGATAAATTCTGTTGCTGCTAATATGCAATAGGAAGTACCAACAGTTTCAATGCTCAGGCTATCTGCTCCTCCAATGATCATCAGCCATTTTACACTAGCAGTGTTCTGACGGAAGTTAAGCTCTTTTCGTCACGAGAGTTTCCTTAGATTTTCTCCTCTTCGTAAATGCCATCTGTGACTGAACTCTTCCCGGCAGTTGTACTATCCTCCTGGTTATTCCACATTACCCCAAAACAACACGGAACTCTCGGGACCTATTTGCATCTTTGGATTTTTCTCTCTAAAATCTATGAGATGAATTTTCTCTGTTATTTCCTGTGCATTTTTCCCCGGCTTTTTATCTTCCCTTTCTCATGTTTTGTCCCATTTCCATATTGTCTTGAATGAAAGATTATTTTCCCGATAGATTTCAATGAATTGAGTTTGATTACTGGTCACCTAGTTACCGGAAATGGCAAATCCGAACCACTGAAACGTGCTGATCAGTTTTTGCAGCTTTTCATTACCTGTCCACGAATGATTCAAGTGACACCAGGTTGTATTTATGGACAGACCAATTCTGCTAAATCCGACGTGTCTTCAAGATTCGGTTTCTATTTCCTTAATGCATTTAAGTGTTTCGAGTGCAAGCGCATCCAGTCTTCCTATTCCCGGCAGCGTTCGATCAGCAACGCCGTCCAACTCAACTAGTATGGAGATGCAATGACAAGCATACATTTGCGATGTTTATCATAGTTATTAGTTGTATATTATTATTTCACTTCTCAACGATTAGTAATTTTACACAAAATGAGTTTGACCACGTCCAAACTGTCATTACTCATTTTGTTAATCTACAATTTTTTAATTATTCTCCTTCAGTGGTCGTCAGCAATCTTTCCACACTGATTTGCTAATGCATTTTCACAAGGATTGCCGAAGTGAGTCTTTTTCCAGACACAATTCTTTTATCGACTTGCAGTTAATTTTGCACAATGTATGCGAGCAAGGCACCCAGAAAAGAAGGAACAATTTTCCACCCACATTTTTTTCGGAAACCACGTTTACTTCAGTTGACAAGTCATCTTCATCTATGGCCACCAGTTCTACGTTCAGACTGATTGCTGTCGCAGTAGCCTCACTCACCAATATCTCACTTTTCTGTTTTTCTAATGAATTTTGTTTGAGAATGCGATGAGCACCGGGACGAAACTCCGTTCTGTTCTCCACGGTTGGATATTAGTTGAATACTTTTGATTAGACTCCAATGACTAAAACATAATGTTTCACGATCATGCAGTCGTTTGCCTTAAAATGCAATCACATTATGACGCAGACAAACATTTCCCATATACACTTCGTTCATGTTACTTACGTGTAAAAAAGCAATCTCGAATTGAAAAGAAAGCCTGTTTAGGCGCAGCAATGGTCGGAGGGTTTTCGTGAAGTGACAGTTATCTCTGCTGAATACTGGAGATCAAAAACATATTACAAAATTCCGGTGACAGATGTGATCATTTTGCCAACGAAAATGTAACCCTAATGTTATCGAGTATTCCACATTGGTCAGGCCGACCATTCTTGTGACATTCCTGTACAGGTGTTCAGCAACTGGGGTACGAGTTTATTTTTACCTCATATGACAAAAATCTACAGAACATTTTTGGACAGAGATAGACAGTTTTGCCGAGCTCAATGAGATATCAGGTCGGGAGGTGAAACAAAATTTAGATAACATGAAGAATATTAGTGAGAACTCATAACATAGCTGTGATGAATCTAGGCGCTGGCCTTTCAGTATGACCGAATTTGTGAATAAAATGCACGATGGCCAAGTTGGTTCGTTCAATCTTACATAAAAAGTAGACCTTCTTGGGTTAAACTCTCTGAAGACTTAGAAAGGGAAACTTATTGAACCCGGTACTGTAGTACCGAAAGACTTTACCATTTAGAGTTCACTGTTTCACGATCATGATAACCGCATACGTTTCTGAGTTGCCTTATTGGAATGCCTCAGATGCAAAGTCAACTTTTATTTGAAGCACGACCCATTCTGAATGGAAAGCTCCCAACTCATGTTCAGCGATGAATTATAAACACCAGCGATTGAGAAAGTTATTTACAAACACAGACCTCATTGTTGCTATGATATTCAATAAAACCAACATTTTTGCTGAGCAAGAGAGGAAGTTCGTATTTCAGCATGTAAACTTCAATAAACCGTCAGATCTTATCGTGCGTCAAATTGCTCCAGTCTTTCATACTGGGATAAAGTTTTGTTGACAACTCGGTTGGATGATGTCTCACACGGTTTATTAGAATCTACGGTCAAGTGTAGTGGGGAAACCTGTAAGTTACTTCCCGAACAATATTTTCCAAATTGTGAGTGCAGTGTGACACTCCGCACCTTCGACCACCAAATTCGATCACATTGGCTGACGAACTCGAATCACTGTTTCACATTCTGACAAAAGCTTTTTCTCTTAGCTCAGTATGTAACGAATAGGTATTTCTTTCTATTGAACCTCTCACAACCACGAGGATATTGATGAAATGTGTTGAATGAACACATCAATATAGTCTAAAAATCGATCGAATCCGTGGCTCCTGAAATTTGTCTATCACGCGCACCTGATGACCACCTAATCATCTGTTGCAACTAGCAGATAACTGCTGAGATCATGGAAGAGGCGAGATTATTTTAATTATCCTCGAGTTTTGTTTCGCGTCTCAAATGAAAGACGAATGATTATGAAGTAAAGTTCTAACCAGATTACTGTAAAATTCAGAGTTTAATCACAACCTCAATTGATGCAATAACAAATATCAAATCCGCCCTAGCAAGTACTTCTCGCACAGCCACAAAGACCTGGTAGAACATATGACGGATAGCATTACTTTTAATTGAACAAATTAGTAAAGAATAAGGACGGAATCGGATTCGGAAGGAGATTATAATGTGTCAACACACTAGTTAGCTCATCGTATTAATGCGACATCGATACACGTTTGTTTGTAATCTCAGGAATATTGAAATGACGCAGCAAGCTGAGGACGCAACGACATCTAGTCTGAATGTACTGGACGATGAATGCTGTGGCTCAAGCCGTTAACAGTGATTTGGTCCATTCAGCAATAAACACTCTGGCGAGAAAGGCAAAGTACAAATTAACTCTGCAATTCCTCGCACATATGTCCACAGCGGTCATATTTCGGAGCGACACAACTAGGTCGATTTCATAGTTGTTCAATGATAATCGGATGACAAGCGGACGCCACAGAACTCTCAAATTAGTCAATACAAATCAAGCATTCCGTTGTGAGAATCAAAAATAACTCACTCCACCTCATCCAATTGTTGCCCTGCGAGAACGAGCCAATCCGGTCTCGCAACAGCATTCGCATCCCATGCATGCCCACATCATTGTTCAGACGATCGAGAAAAATTACAACGCACTTGGTTCTACACTCGGTATCACAGCGTCGTCCACATTTTCAAAGTTGGACAGGATCCACTCTTGGCAAACAGTAAAACCATTATTCTCACAGGACAACAGGGTTACATCCAAGAGATCTTAGTGATAAGAAATGAAGAGGAATGGGTAAACGGAGTAGCCTCGAAAAACAGATATTTTGTGGCAAACAATGGTTAAAGAACTCCGTCAGCACGAATCTAGATTGGGCTGCCTGAATGCACAGCTTGGAAAGATAAAAATAATTGTTTTGTCATATAGATGATTGAGAGGCAGGGAATGAGTACCACTTGACTCGTCGGTCTAAGAAATGTGTCTGTTCGAACTGAACGGAACCCGACTTGGTTCTCACGCATGCAAACTTTGCAAACTCCAGTTAAATAGTGGTTGATGTTGTTTGCAAGCATTTTGGATGCATTGCTTAGTAAACTAATTCGTATGCAGAATCGATACGAGGTGTGTGGACCTGACTTCTTTGGCTTGACCTCATTGATCATTCGGACCGTGAGCATTGCGTTGAGACGACAACCACGATGAGAGCTGAATCGAAAGTGAAATGATCAATTATCGTTAAGAGACAGCCAGTCGGGATACGCGGTTACCATTTTCGACGGCTGTTTGTAAATGCCACATCAACGCTGAAACGCGGCGCTGGGCACAAGAATTACTGGTGTTTCCAGCACTTGATTTTTAATAATATACTTATCATTTATTCTGAATGAATCACACTGCTATAACCAAAAAGCACCTAAAATATGCTGCTAGAAGTAAGCAATTTACGATTAAATTCTTCGTGCTTTCGTGACTACAAATTCTGAGGCTCATTATTTTGAAACCAAATTAAATGTCAGTAGTGAAATATACCGATATACGCAGGTCCCACATTCGTCCCGACACCCTCATGATTGATATTGGTCTTCTTCACATTAGCTATTTCTTCTCAAATGAGAAACGGAACTCTTTCATGGGGTGGGAGGATTTGTCATACTATGTTGTTGAGGAAGCCATATGAGACGTGGTCAGGTTGCCGATGGAAAAGCGACAGAGGCGATGACGTCGAATCAATCTAAGGAGAGTGAGACAGGAAACGACAAATATTTTGGTGAACAACGTGGAACAACATTTGACATTTCTATTCAAGTTTCATCTCTGCGCTGATTTTGCCGTACATGATTTATTTGATGAGCGTGACGTGTGCCAGTCAACGTATGGTAAATTGGTCATTCAAAGGATGGTCTGGGGACACGGCGATCGTCCTATCGCGCATTGCATAATTGGTATGTTTCGGCGCTAACATTCCAGAAACTTGCTTTATTCGTGCTCTTACACATAGTAACCTGTTCCACTCGAGTTTGGTTACTCATGAGTAGAATGTTTAGAAACATCGAAACTGAGACATTTGTGTGATAATGTTTGCAACATGATAGATTACATCGCAGACCATTGTCTATCAGTGGAAAATCGCATTGCACTGGACAAAAATGAGCGGATTTTTTTGAATTGGAAGCTTATGGAAAGTGAGGAATAAGGGAAATATTTTGAAATCTACGGATAAGTGTAGAGTTCTCTTGTGAAATCGATTACCGCGAACTGGAATCCGTGGGAATAATCTCGAAATGGGAAAACATTGAACGGGAATGCGGAAATGAATTTGATTAGCAAATTAAGTAGCGACAGATTATGGGATATCAACCTATTTGATTTGCCAAAGGCTGTTAAAAGATAAGCAATGTGGTAATGAACACGATAAATTATGTGGAAACCATCGGTGATCTGGAATTAGTGTAAGTAATATCTATTTGCTTGAATGAATAATCTATATGGTAGCATCGGCGTTGATTGCTGAAGGCGCCATGAACTAGTTCGGGTGAGAATGCAATTCGCACTGGTATCACAGTGGATTAATCATAAGGGTTTGTTGAGATAAACTATGCGTGTTATAAGAACAATCTTATAAAAGATGGAACTTGCGACCGCTGTTTGAAGAGAATGATACAAAAAGCAGACCAAGCTAAACTTTTTCATTATGGATAACAGGAGTGAAAGTCAAATTACTAAGCAAAACCTACCTGTTTAATGCGGACACAGATGAGATTTGGCTGAACCTAAACTCCATTTGATTTATTGGACAGCTGGACGACTTCACATCTAGTTCCGAAGTCACTTGAAAACGTGTGTAAGGAGTTCATTTCGAATGTGACTACATGCTTAATTGTGCGGAGTTAAGCAAGCTAAAGCAAAACGGAGACAAAAATCCCCATGCTCATTGTGTATTGTCTATCCGACATGCATAATGAGTTGTTACTTGGGAAATTAGGCACATGCGTATGAATGGCCAGTGAGCTGCCGAGAATGTAGTATAATCTAATACAAACGCGGACGCATCCGAATATGAAGACGTTGAGAATTCGGCTAAGCAGAACAAAATGTAATTAGACCTAGCTGGCAATCGAACCAAAATGGTCTAACTGATTTGAAGGCTTTGCGGTTTATTATTCATGAATTGGTCAATTAAACCAGTGAATTCAGTGTCAATTAGAAGCCTCCTAATGTATTTTGGTATAGTGGAGACTGGTTTTCATTTTCAACTTAAGTAATATCGGCATACGATATGCGGAAGTTGCCCTGTGCATTGGACCGTTTATGTTTAGAGCCCTACATCTCCTACGTGGACAATTTGGACGAGGGTTGAATTTGGTAATGTTTTGATGCCATTGCGTTTTTCCAAATCAAGTTTGCCTAATTGTGAAAGTAATTATGTTTCCGAATCTATCAACCTGCGTGCGTTATACACTCTTAATCCAGATACACGTCAATAAAACTAGAGTTTGCTTTTAAAATTTATAAACAATGGTGATGTACAACCTAAAAGTTACTCGTCGAATTATCCAAAATGTCAACTCCAGGCTGATAAGGTTCGTTTTCAAAAGTTTATCGAATATGGGAACTACAAATCGTGGTACCATTATCAGCCAAAGTCACTGCCAATCCGACGAATTATTGGTGTAATAATTCCGATCAGGGAAGAAACTGTGCACGGCTTCCTTGTTTTCAAACCATTGGTTGTGCAACTGCTTATGCTTGATGGATCATTGGAACAGTACATTAGTTCTTCTCCTGCTCGTGACTATCCAGTATGAACTATCCGGTGAGATTGAGCAGATGCGCAGCGAACAAAGACTGAAAGAATTTCTGTGAAGTTTGGAAAGGCGTCGAAGTTGAAATGGAAACTTATACTTTAGTTATTTGACGAGTACTGAAAAGAAGTTGATGGCGATTGTTTTTCGGTTGGTGTAACCAGTGTTTATACACACATGTCTAGTCATTCCAAAACCATGCACCCGGCAGTTCGTTGCGAACAACTGGGCAGCTGCATAACATGATAACAAACAAAAGCTAAATGGAACTTGTTTATGGAATACACATTCATTTAATCAAAACGATAGAATCTAATAGGAAAACAAATTTGCATCGTAGATTGGCATTTTGCAATAAATAGGAATGGAGACACGATTCAGACAAAGATTATTTCAAGGTAATTTAACTGGTAGTATATTTTATCGTCAATTGATCATGTAAATTTAAAATATTTACGTCGTGTTTAAAGGTACAATTCTGCAGCCTATCATTCACTTTGCAAAGGAGTGAACATCGAATTTACCAATTGCAGATCCCACGTGACATAATCCGAAGTAGTCACTGGGTAATGGGCGAGCCAGGAAGCAACCGATTTATTCGGCTTTTTGTAAATAAAGGAAGTACAAGGCTAGAAGACAAATTAATCCCAGCCTCAATCAAGAATCAGTGTAATATCACTGACCGTGAATCCGAAATCAAGTTGGAAATTTTCGAATTTGAAACATGTTTGGGCGTGAAGTCTTTCCGCTTAGAACCAAGAAAAACAGATGGTTTCTCAATAGCATGTTCGCCAACTTGTTTGCTCTCATGTTTGAATAGAGGAAGAAAAATTATTTTCATGAGAAGATGCGAACCGCAACACGTTTTCGGGTAAATTTAAGGCATATCTTACGGATCTCCGAGACAAGAACAAATGAGCAGTCGAGTTGATGCTGATTTTCAAGGACTATTTGAAGGATTCAAATCCGGCAAAATAAACCTATTTGAAGACGCCTAGATCTGCTTTATTCAGTCTACATTTTCTACCTATCTGTTCCCTGGGAATGATCCGTAAAATCACTCTGCTTACCGGTGCACGGCACAAGAGCTTACACGATTAGAGTTATGTGCTTGAAAGAAGCGAACTGATATCGTTAGAAGTGTTCTTCTGCTTCTTGTCATATAATTTCCACCATGATTAAATACGTTGAAATTAATTGTGAAGTACAGCTGTCAATTTCATCAATTTAATCCAACCTGAAACGAATATGTACTATTTGTGGATTTGTGAACAGTTCACGTACCCACAGGTTATTATTCAGTTGTTCAAACGACTCTTGAGAATTGGATATCGAGTGCTTATTCGGATTAACAAGTCATTAGTCAATTAGCTGGTGTATTGGATAAGTCGAGACAAATAAACAAAATGATTTTAATCGCTGTTTTTGTTTTCCATCAATTCATAAACTTGGATCGCCTACACAGTACGTTCGAAATCATACGAGAAGGCGGAATGAAGATTAAGTAGTCTACAGCGCAGTTGACAGGACCGAATCTCGGCTCACGTCTACTGAAATCATTCATAGTTCGGTGTGAGTAAGTCAATCTGCGACAGTCATGAATTCCTCTTGCAGTGAACATTTGGAAACAAGGCAAATCAAATTATGTGTTATATGGGATACGTCCACCACATCTCCTTTGCAAACCTAAGGAAAATACTGAAAATGTGCGCCTGTAGTGATGCATAGTGTGTCTTAGTGAACCAGTGTTAAAGGTTTCGTGTTGGGCTTGACAAATTTCAATGTGCAGACTTGCAACGAACCGGTAGCAGGCATGCATCGTGCTGATTGCAAACTCTTGCCACTGGTATAGGTGCGCATGGACACATGCACGAACATGCATAGAGACACGCAAAGTGCTTCAATACGCGCATTCCTGACTAATGAACCAAGGACCGTTTGAACTACCAGAACAAAAATATGATCGCAGTAGCTTTCAACTTCACATTTCACGGACGAACTTCAGGTTATCCAGTTTGCCTTGGACTAGGCAAGCAATAAAACGGAATCCTTGTTTTCATTTGAAGATAAGAGTGGTGCAAATTAGTAGTCGTACCTAGAGTTGGACTGCGGAATTCCCAAATGGAGGACGTGTGAGTTTTTACCGTGTAGCCAACGCTGGTGCCAGTGAATCAGACTAACTGTGGTCAATCTGTATGTCGAAAACTAACAGAATCTTTTCGCGACAATGTTGAAGGAACTGATATTGACGTCTGTTGCTGAGGGCAGATTAGATTTGAGTGTCTTAACTCTTTTCATAATCTTTAGTGAAGCGTTTGTGATCTCTCTCCGCGAGTGGTGTCCAGTGTTGCATTCAAATTTAGGTCAAGCGAACCGTCCCAAAACAGGTCACGACTGTGACTCTGCAAATGCGTGCGACAAAATTCTTCTCTCCAGATGCATTACCATTTGTGGCAAGTTCTCGTGGCNAGTAGTCGGTCACTTGCAATCTACTCTGGGATGAAGGCTAAAAACTAATGAATGGACCTAGGAGATTTCGGCTTCATGTCAATGCAAACATGCACGGTGCAGGTAAATATTCAACTACAAATAATGTCACTAAGTCGTGTTCAGACATCGACGGTGATGTGTGACCCGGATGATGCACTGTATTTGCATCGACCCTTATTACGAGGTCAACTGCCAACGAGCCATGCTTCAGACAATGGAAGTTATTTAGTACTCGCGAATAAAGCAGAACATGTATACCACTGAAATGTTTCTGAATGAGTGGCGATGGGATAAGCGTTTGAAATACATCCACACTAACATAATCGGACAGTTGAAAAACGTGGTTTGCAAATCTCCATTTCTCGAATGAGTGGGCACAGATTAGATTGCATCAAGCGTGATGGCCGTGACGAAAATTCGCCATGTGTTACTTCCAGTTCTGTGGCAACATTTATCTACATCAGTGGTTCTCTCAGTGGTAACCCAGTAATATGGTCTTCCATTTTACTCCATTTACACAAAATATCCCTTTTCATTCCGATATTATTAGCCTATTTATTTATGACTGCTACACATTCAAACCATCCATTTCACGTCCTCCTTGTGTTCACATTCAGTTCGCGCTCGTGATACAGAACACCTTCAAGGTTATTACCGTTAATGCCGAAATCTACTCTTGAAGTCATCATTAATTTCCTTGGAACCAGTAAATATAAACAGCACTGCGATCGCACGATAACCACTAAAAACGTTCTAGTATTTACCACACATCAAACCGCTGGACCAGTAAGATTTAACTGCTGGTTTGCTGATCTACCGTTGAAGTCCTGATTAGTCATAGTTAGTTTGTGTTATAGCCTTCAAAGTTTCGCCGAAATCTGCTCGCTTCTCACGCACATGCCGATTCGTCTCGAAAAGCCCACTGAAATCTTCAATTTCGGGTCACCACAAATCTTCTTTGAAATTTCCCAGTTTTATCACGAGTTATTCAAACATGGTACTACCCGCTCGACGAATGCAGCCAGATATCTGTCAGACGGAAGCATCAACCGGTGAAAGGAATTCACTTGACAGCAAAATCTATCCATCCGGTGCTGATCACTCAATCAAGTTGACACCTAGCTCCTAAACAGTTTATTGATTCTGAGTACGACATGTTACATCTAAAGTAATGAATGGATTTCTACATGTTTTGCTATTTTCTATTAACATCGAGGCGACTGTCACCCAGATGCCACAATGCAATCGCGTGAAATGTCAGGAGCCGCAAACATTTGTTTTCATGTTACGTGATACTTCGACAGGAAATCAAAAATATTTTCATTGAAAACGTTTTTGTACTTCTGTTCACTTGAGTTGATATTTGTAACTTTTTACTTGCTTTTCAGATTTTGTTTCTGGCGAATGGCGACTGTGGGTGTTGGGTGCTTCATGTTGGAAGATTTCAACCTCTACGCATGTACTCATTCGGGTTTCTTGTATCCGGTCCACTTTTACTTACTCACAAATTCCAATCTACATCTTGTTTCAGAATCACTGGTCATCATTGCATTTATTTTGCCAACGCTCAAGATTTAAGAACCCTGGTCCAGCTCGGTGTCATTCAAATTTGTCTCATTGGGCAGGTTCACCAATAATCTCACATTTTGCCATTTGCGTTTATGAATTCCTCTGTGAAGAGCATGAAAAGGCATGTTCACTGGCCGACAACCGCATATCTAATCTGCCATTGTTTCTTGTGGAAGACCCTGAGTGCACACAGGTTATCGCAAAGTATTTCCCCTCCGATTTACTCTTAACTTCGAAACCGTCGGGAACAGCTGTCACCATTCTCGGACGATAAGTGAACTAACGGTTAGTCTGATTCACTGGCACCAGCGTTGGCTACACGGTAAAAACTCACACGTCCTCCATTTGGGAAGTCCGGAGTAGAACTCTAGATGCGATTAATAATTTGCTCCAATGATGCCTTCAACTGTGAGCAAGGACTCCAGATTATTGCTTGCCTAGTCCAAGGTTGACTGAATAACCTGAATTCGTCCGTGAAAATGGAGATGAAAACAGCCGCTCTCAAATCTTTGTTCTTGTAGTTCAAACAGTCCTTAGTCTATCAGTTAGGCATGCACGTATTGAAGCGTTTCGTGTATCTCCGCGCATGGCTATACATGTGTTCGTGCACACCTCTACCACTGGTAAGAGACTGCAATCAGCACGATGCATGCGTGCTACTGGCATTCAGGTTTGTCAAGCCCAACACGAAACCTTAACACCGGTTCACTGAGGCGCACTATGCAACGAACTGTGTAAGCGAACCACGATTATGAAGTAATGAAAAACATTCTGTTCATTCGTCCCGATTTCTTCACCACACTGGCTGATCGAACAATGGCTTGTTCAATCGGATAAGCACACGTTATCCGATACTCACGAGCCTCGTGTGACAAAGTGAATAATAACCGGTGGGTACGTGAACTGTTCCCAGCGCCATGAATAGTACCCATGCGCTTCACGTTGATTGAAGAAATGAAAATGAGGTTGGGACTTACTGATTAGGAATTCAAACGGGACTTTGAATGTACAAAAGAATAATAGTTGTTTTAATTCTACTATCGGAAGACTTGCCGCTAAGACACTGTTCTCGATGTAGTCACAGAGGTATTCGATTGTTTCCGTGATTAGGTCCTTGTTGAAGAGGGTGATGATGTCTAAAGAAGCATTATTCGTCCTTTCTTATTTAATTCTTTCACGGAGTAGATAAGCTCACATGTGTCTTAGGGGATATGTCTTGCTATCTTCCTCTTAACAGGTTCCAACAACCCAGCCAGCCGTTTTACCACAGCGTGATATGGTGAATTGCATATGTTGTGATGTAATGGCATGAATACGAATCACTGGAAAGACAAGCTTTATCAGTAACTTCTGTTTTCTCAATTCTGATATGTGTAGAATGATCAGTCTTTTGACTGAGAGAATATGAATCAACGTCCAGTAACGGTTACATGAAAACGTACTCACAGTCTGCACATCAAATCATGAGTTCACTTATTAGGTTCAGTGCAAAATGTAATCGCATTACTTCCACGTTTTAAAATCAAAATCATTTTGGATAGGAAACTGGTACCCAAATGAAAACCTATGCGAAATGTGACTGATAAAGTGGTCACTCGTAGTATCATTTATTGAGGAACCATCTGTTTGGCTCAGTACTAATTGGAAGGAAATCACGTTTAAACAAGTGTCAGTTTCGAAAATTGTCCCACTTGTTTTAGGATTCCCAATCAGTGATACTATATTCGATCTCGTTTGAGGCTTGAATTAATTCAACTTCTAGTCTTGTACTTCCTTCATTTACAAAAAAGCCGAATAAATCGTTTACCTCCTGGCTCGCCCATTACCCAATGACTACTTCGGAGAATGTTATGTGGAATCTGCAATTGGTAAACTCGATGTTCAATCCTTTGAAAAGTTCAAGATAAGCTGCAGAATTTTGCCGTTATAAACGACGCGAATCTTTTCAATGTATATGATCTCTTGGTGGTAACATACACGTTCAATTAAAGTACCGTAAAATAGCCATCGTCTACTTTGTGTCTCCATTCCTATTTATTGAAAATTTGTTTTGTTATCAGATTTCATCGTTTCCATTCGATGAATGCGCATGCAACAAGCAAATTCCACCTACCGTTTGTTTATTACCACGTTGTGCAACTGCACAGATGTTCGGAACTCAGTGACAAGTGCATCGATGTTCAATAATTAGACGCGGGCATAACAATGGCAACTCTAACGGAAAAAAACAACCGCCATCAACTTCTCTTCAGTCCACTTCAAACAAAGATGTTAAGATTGACCGAAAAGTGAAGATGATCGCCTGAGCGGTCACCTACCAAAAATTACACAAATGTTATAAACATTTCAAACACTCAAGTTCAACCACTGATCTCCAACAGGTGTGGCTCATGATCTTTTAAGCTATCCAAATTCAACCAGCATTATTCGATCAATCTGAAGTATTTCTCGACCAGGAAGAGCCGTTATGTTCATCCGAACTTTCAGTTGGCAGATCGAAGAACACGCATCTGGCCACGATTAGATAAAATGTTTAAATACTACCGCTAATATTTGCATGTAGTTGATGGACTAATAGGCGGAATGGCAAACATTATTCTGAAATGCACAATCGAAACAAACAGTATCCTCTCTGAACAAACATCAGTGCCAATATTCCCACATGGGTTAGGGATATCTGTATCTCGTGATGAACTCAGTAGGAACTCGTCTTCGGCTATTCGCGTACAGACATTCGATGGATAAAATGAATTTCTCCACAATACTCTTCTCTAAGAAGCAATGCCAGAGAATTGTGCCATCGACTGCGTTGAATTCCGATTCCGAATCAATAAAAACAGAATTGTTGGGTCTGCGGAATATGTGTCATTTTCCCAAGATCAACCGCGCAATCAACCATCAAAACGAGCAGCGCAAAATTTGCAAATGTCACGGGGATCATGTAGTTGGTAAATTCGAAATTTACTTCTTTGTAAGGTTCAAGATAGGCAGCGGAACTGTGCCCTTAAAAACGACTTAAATCTTTTATATTTGCATGATCACTTGACGGTATCATGCACTACCAAAAGAAATACCGGGAAATAATCCTTGTCTGCTTTGTGTCTCCATTCGTTTTTGTTGAAAATTACCAATCCGTCCAAACAAATTTGTTCTATTAAATTGAAAATGATGGCAAGCAAATTCCCGATTCATCAGTTCCCGTTGGATGCAAATTTCCTAATGAGAATTTTCTTTCCCGTCTTGCTTTTAACTTGCTTAACTTCAAACATTTGTGCTTGGTTTTTTCGCAATCTTTATAACCGTTGTTTGTTGTGCATACAGATCGTAAACTTGGTGTCACAGTGATTTCGGAACTAGATTTGTAATCATCCAGTTGTTCAATAAATCAAAAAAGAGTTTAGTCACAATTACATCCCGTCTGTGTTCAAATTAGCCAAGTGGCTTTTACTCAACTGTTTGACTTGCATTCTGGTTATCTATAATGAGCAAGTCAGTTTATCGCTGTGTTTGAAACTAATCATTCCCCTTTGACGATGTTCCAAATGTCCATCTTTTTCTGATATTTCGTTCTTATAAACCGCATACACATTTTCAGCCGACCCCCCTGATTTATCCAATGGGACGCAAGCACGAAATGCATTCTCATCCGACATATTCCGTGACGCTTTCAGCAATTAAGGCCAAATACTGTGCTATAGCTTATTCATCCAAACACGTGGACATTAATTATTTTGACTCCACATCTCACATGGTTTCCGCATGCATCATTGTGTTCATCATCACGTTGATCAACTAAAAAGGCCCTTCCACAAACCAAGTAGGTTCGTATTCCATGATATGTCACCAATTAACTTGCTAATCAAAGTCATTTCCACATTCCTGTTCACCGTCAACACTCTTCGGGATTTTCCCCGAATTCCAGTGAGCGGCAATCTAATTCAGCACAGAAATCTGCACGCCTTCATCCATATCAAAATACTTCCACTATTCCTCACTTTCCATAACCTTCCAGTTCCAACGATTCAGATAACATCCGTCCAGTCTAATGTAATCCTACACCAACAGACAATTACCTCCAGTGCAATATAAAATTCCACGAACATTTGCACACAAATTTCTCAGTCTCATTTTTCACGAACAACCTACTCATGAGTAACCAAGCAGGAGTAGAGTAAGACGCCACGAGGTGTAAGAAAAAGTAGGTTTCTTTTGAGGTGAGTAAACTAGGCGTCGAATGTTCGGCACCAAATACATTCAATGGGCAATCCGCGATAGGAAGATCGCCTTGTTCCCAGTCCATCCTCCGAATGAACAAATTACCACAATTTGGTTCGAACGCCTCACTCTCACCAACTAAACTCTGCTCGCCTGCACACACAAAACCAGGCCCTAGAAGACACTTGAATAGAAATGCCAGATTTTGCCCGATGTTGTTCATCGAAAATGAGCATTGCGTGCGTGTTAACCTATTGCTTTCCTTTCCAAAATTGTTCTTCTCTCGTGTCCTATTCTCGTTAGATTGATTCAACATCACCTTTGTCGCCTTTCCATCGGTAACCTGACCACGCCTCATATGACTTCCTCAGCAACTTAGTATGATAAATCCTAACACTTTGTGAAACACTTCCGTTTCTCACTTGAGAAGAGATAGCTAACGTGAAGAAAACCAATATCAATCGAGTGTTTCGGGTCGAAGACTGGACCTTCGTATAATGCTGCTTTTCAATATGTGAAGTTATTCGTTGGCATTTGATTTGGTTTCAAAATAATGAGCCTTAGGATGCGTCAAAATGCACGAAGATATTATAAGAAATTAGATCCCACTTCGATTCGCAACTGCACATCCCCAGCATTACTCTTTAGGTGCCTGTTAGAGATAGTAGTGAGATTTATTCAGAACAAAATGACGCTTGTATTATTAGATATCTAATTCGAAAATTGCCAGTAATTCTTATATCCAGCACAACATTTCAGCGTTGATGTAGCATTTCCTAATAGCCGTCGAAAGAACTGAGTAGGGAAGTACATCTATCAAATAACCCAATTAGATTAAGAATGCCTTAAATTAACACAAACTAGTCAGGCCGTAAGTAAATTTGAAAACACTTTATCCGTCATGCTACCATATGATGAGAGACAACTATCCACGTAACTAAATCTATCCGATTCATTCAGTTTTAGTTTTACAACAATCAGGTCTCGCTCTGGGCAAATTCAGTCCTGCGAAAACAGTTCACATTTCGAATGTGCAAAACGTATCTCAAACATACCTATATAATCTGACAGACAATTGAAAGAAAACTGCGTAATTACATCGGTCTGCATTTCTCCCTGAGCAAATATAAACGCCAATATTCTCACACAGGGATAGAGCTATCTGGGTGATCTTCTTAATGGAATATTTAAAACGGAAAGTTACGAGGGGCAACGAGGACGAACACCGATTCTCGTGGTGCAGTCGGATGAAAGATTGACGTAAGCGGGAACTAGACTTCGGTTATTCGCATGCATTGACTGAATAAATCAAATCGGTTGGTCTAAAAAGCTCCTCAGCTTTATGTGGTGCCGAATAATTGTACGATCAACTGGGTCGAAAGTGACTTTCAAATCATGAATGACATAAGTCATGTATGTAGGGAATGCTTGTCTAAAGTTTCAGATATTTTGCGAAGTTGAAATTTGGTCAACACAAACCCGGCCGGGATGGAACCGTCTTGTCTCTCACGGATGCATCTTTCGTGAGTACCATAGCATCAGATAGGTTGGTTGTCCTCCAGCAGTTTACATGTAATAATTGCCAAACTAGTCCCTTGCTGATATCTAGATAAGGATCAACCGGTACTTCTGTAGGTCGATACAACCGCTGATTATCACCAGTACTCAGGAATTCAATCTTGGTTGACCAATTAGACTGCGTAAACTGTTTTGACCAACAGTCCAGACGGAGCTCCAAAGAGTGAATCGGTTTGCCTTCTCATTCCGTAATCACATCGCAATGCTCGGCATCCGATTTATCATCGGGTGTGAATCAAAGAAGTCATGCAATAGGCACCCACTGCTACTCTGGACCACAAAGCTCGCATCATTTCTGCATTCGAATTAGTTTGTTAAGGAATGTATCCGAAATGCTCGCAGACTATATACACCACCAACTACTTAGAGCTTGTGAAAGGTGCAGGCGTGAGAACCAGGTCGGCTTCCGTTTCGGTCGAATAGGCACATTTCGTAGACCGACGATTCCCGTCTTACGTAATCTCTGCCTCTCAATCACTGGTATTTCAGGGAAGTTCTTTTTCACCTTTCAAATCTATGCATTCAGGCATCCGAAACCAGATTCGTGCTTATGTAGATCTTTCACCATTTTTCACCATAAAAATCTGTGTTCACAAAGACCACTCTTTTTACCCATTACCGTTCAAATCATATCACTGCGGTGGTCATGAATGCAACCGTATCCTCCTATGAGATTAATGGTCTAACTCTTCGCTAAGATCAGATCTTGCTTAACCTTGAATATGCGGAAGACGCGATGACACCAAGTGTAGAACCAAGTGCGTCGCAATTTTTCTCGATCGTCACGAATTCAAATCTTAAAATCCACAAATGGGGAACTGAGAGTTCACATTAAAATTGCGGCGCTTCTGTTCCACGTAAAATAATGTTCCGTGCAGAGATTTAGTAAGCCGCGATTTACGATAAACCGGTCACGTCATGAGACAAATTTTTGGTGATCCTCTCTCTCTGCTTCCTCCAATTTGAAACCATAGTAAACCCTGCATCTCCTCAGCCAACTTGTCAGTTTTCGTGTTTATTTTACGTTCCTTTTATCGTAAAAAATAAAATATTACTTTAAGTCTTGTATATTGAACATGTCTGCAATTTCGGGATTCTTCTACCACGTCTTTCATTCGTTGGCGGATTTGCAAATTTTGTTGGACTCTATTGCTTCCAAATGTGAAATACTCCTGTGAGTGTCGATATTCCGTACAAATCATGGCAATATGAAGTCATTCGTGTATTTTCGAGCAACTCGCGTGGAAAAAGAGACACCTAGTTCACCAAACTCCCCAAATTTATTGCACACTTTTAACAACGTCCATTGGCACACCAGTCGCCTAGTAGGATTCGGACATGATTCTCTGCAATGTGCTCACCGTTTTGGAAAATATACTTAAATTGCGTAGATTCCATTCCTGTTGATCAAGAATTAGCAAACCTGTAGCATTGAATATGGTGATGAGCGAATATCAGAAAGATTCGATTCAGTGGTAATATTTTTATGTCTGCAGAACATTCGTTTCGCACCTTAATTCAGCAACCGACGTTAGTTCTACTTCAAACACAGTAGTGTTCAACCAACCAATTCAACACTAGTCAGCATTAGGATAGCCGTGACATATTATTCATTCGCCACTCAATTATTGGATGACGGTTGGAAAAATTATGGTTGGGGATTAGTATTGATACCTCAGTCGAGTAGTTCCCAATGGTTTGTCAGTCATGATCATTATTGCTTTCGTATTTAACATTAACACCCTCCCAAGTTGATCCTCGTAATACGTAAGTAAACTTGGCAACCGATAAGTAAAGAACACCCGGCGAACGTCGGTTTCTAAGCCCATGAATGTACGTGGTACTTAAAAGCGCCCAGCGGTTCTGTTGTAAAGTTTGAATTTGCGACAAAAAATGGAAGTTGAAAATAATGTGTAAAGCAATTCAAATTTATGGCAGAAAACTACGAAATATTAACAAAAATGCAAGTTATACATTGCAATAAAATAAAACACAGAGTAAATAATTGACCAGCGAGAAAGAAAAGCCCAGAATTCATTCTCTAAATATTCATTGAACATTCTCAATCTACCACTGTCTCTTGTTTGGGACACAATGCAGCAGCAGTCCAGGATAGTTCCTACTTGAGATCTATA
>LUCM01007509.1:0-12433 GCA_008360955.1 Fasciolopsis buskii
ACAGGCCAACAGTGCGAGCGTTGAGAGTACTGTCGATAAAAGTTAGCCATCTGTCCCTACTTAACCTGGATGGCTTGAGAATTTTTTGTCTTTTTGGTTCTTTTTTCTTTGTCCAATACCAGAAGACCCTTGCTGAACCTGCTAGTAACAGCAAGAATTTTACTTGTCGACGAAGTGGATTTTTCGCTGGATGCCCCTACCTTCACGTTTTTCCGAGTGTAAAATAATCGACTGCAGAAATCGTCGTGGGATTAGTTTAATTCCGATGTTTAATGAGATCTTAGCTTATATAACGCTTCGCCTTTTGACGGTGACTTCCGGAAGCGATATCTGCGAACAACAGGACGAATTTTGGCCAGGTCGCTGTTGAAACGACCAGATAATCACTCTCTGACAGATACTCGAAACGCGCCACACGCAAGGCCGTCCTGCGACCTTATTCCTCCTCGACTTGAAAGGTGTTTTCGACTCAGTCGATCGGACAGCGTTCTTCAGTGCTCTGCAATGAAAGGGCATGCAAACGAGGTTCGTGAACCTGTTGATAGCAACTAACACTTGTTGACCTTTTCACCTACCTCGGTAGCTAAACGGCTTTCCACAAGTTTGTCTCAGCTCTCCATTCTTGTTTAAATTCATCATGGACGGGGTGATAGAAGACCCCTAAGGTGGTGTCCGTAATTTAGGAATGCAACTGTTAATTGAAGGGAAGCTGTAAGACTTAGATTACGCAAGCGAAACTGTGTGCCTTTTCAAGTCTGTAGACCAAGTACAACCGGCACTAGATAGACTCTTCAGATCGGTAGCTCCGCTTGGCATGTGATTTACACTTTTAAAAAGCAGAGTGCTGTCGCAGAGCGGGACGGCAATATTGCCGAAGATGGTGCTGAGCGAAGATCAACTAACGACCGCAGACCTTTCCATTTACTTTGGTAGCCGCGTGCCGAACGACAGTAGCTCGAAAGTGGAGGAAAATTGGCCCACTATAAAGGCTCGAGCAGCTTACGCTGGACTGAGGCATTTGTGGCGTCGGCATGACGCTTCACTGAAGTTGAAAGATCGTGTGCTGTGTACTGTATCGCAGTTTGTTCAGATCTGTTGTACGGCCACGAGACATGGAATATTCGTGTGGGAATTGTCCGTTGGTTAGAGGTCTCCAGCCACCGATTTCTGCGTAGTATGGCTAGAATTAGATGGATTGACCGGGTGAGTAATGTGGAGGTCAGAAATCTGGTATTGGGTGCCACTTCTGAGAATAGCTTGTTTCACCGTATGAAACTTATTGTCCTACGCAGGTTGGGTCACGTTTTGCGTATTTCGAATACTCGTCTACCGTACCATGTCCTGCTCTATTTTGCGTATTTTCCAAGGAATGGATGAAGCCATGTGGAGGTAAACAGATGACGTAGCAACGCGAGATGAGAAAGTGTATAGCAAACTTCGGTAAAGTTAGTGTCCCACATCTTGGTGATTGGAGTCCGAAAGACTCGTCATCTAAGTGGCTGGAGACACTAAACGATATGAAAATGAACCGCGGACATTGGCGATCTTGTTGACATTTTCTATCGATTCAGAATGGTTGAAAATATTCGTTTGTGCAATAAAACTATTTTCCTTGTGTTGGCTGCAGAATTTTGTCTTTTTACGCCCCTGTGGTTTCACTTTCCGTTCACTTTGGATATTCGCTCTCTTTAGAAAAGTATGCCAGTCACTAGCGTCGCTTCAGAGCTTGAACTCAACTGCATTTATTCAAATAACTCAGCAGAATTTGGCTCCGCATCTCCACGCCAACTGCTAGAATCCAGCTACCAGAAGCTTGCCTTCTGAACGCAGCAGCTTACATGAATCTACCATGTGATCTTCCTCTTGCCCAGCGCAGGAAACAAATGCCCCGTCCATTAAACACCGTTTCCTTACTCTTGCATGTTCCAACATGTAGCTGTTGCCATAAAAGCAACTCGCAAGTACCCGATGGTCGGTTTTACCATGTGTATAACCAAAAGACCCCGAAAATCCACCAGACTAGTAAGTCCGCACTAACAGCGTTGCCAGTAGACCACCATTCATTAACCCATCCTCAATGATACCAACTTTCCCATACTTAATATCCCGTTCAATAATTCCCGAACGATTCCCATCATCCTAGATTTCTACCCACAGCTCCGTAATTTCGGCAGTCCTTTGCTGGATAGGACATGTGACCGAACCTGATTATTCTTTCACCACAAATAGGCATTCTTCTTAATCCTGATGACCCTGGTGAATATTCAGACTCTGAAATAATCACCTACTGGACCCTCTACGACCTGAAATGTTGTGGTGAATACTATGCACTCCTGCTAAAATTCAACAGCTGAGAAATCTGGCAGCCAACTGCATTTGAGAAAGACTTCTGTCAACATACATCTGGTTAACAAATCAGAGTATAAATATTTCCTACCCTTTTGCTAGGCTTATGCTGTTTTTTCTGAGAACCTCTGCCCCCACATTCAATTACCTGAGCTTTCACTACACAATGAGTGCACATACCGCCCCCAAATCCGAATAATACCCATATATGTGGGCTACCTAAAGCAGTATCTTGTTAATCTGGTCCACATTCAGCCGTAAGACAGTAGCGTGTGGTTTCAATGTCCCTAAAATCTGTTGGCTTTCCATCAAACATATTTCGTTCTCTCCTCAAAACATGCAATGAAGGGTCCAGTTATAATGTGACCAAGCCCGCAGGGCTTCGTAATGCCTTTGAACTGGATTTATCCACATGCCCTATGACGCTGAGTTCTCAGCACTAANTGATGGTTGCAGGGTGACCACGCATATACCCAAGGATCAAAGGGTGTATGTTCTGAAGCACTTGTTGAAAGCTCGTGCGTGCTGCGCAGCAGTGCCCTCAGTTCCTTTGTGTGGTAGCGAGGCATACAGTTTGCATAGCAACGACGTTCATCCTTTAGTTTTTCATTACCGATATTTGGGTGGCATCACCACGATTGAATGAAGTGACCAGATGGATAAGCGTGGGGATTAAGAATGTGGTATTGGGTATTGGGTCAAAGAATATGCTATCACAGCCCATCAAGTTCGTTGGGTTACGTATTGCGTAAAGCAACCACTCGCGTAACTGACAAAAGTCAAGTGAAGGTAAACGGATGGCGTGTTAGTGCGAAATGAAAATATACAGTGGACTTAGGTATATTAGGCTTCTGAAGTCTTCATCGTTTAGTTCCAGTTCATCGGAGACATTGAAAGATATGGCAACGGATGGAAAACAGCGCAGTGGGGTTGTCACTCCGCATCAAATCTAAATGATTATAAAGTGCGTCTGTGCAATTAGACCGTATTCCGTGTTTGCTATCACGACATTCGTTTCTGTTCTCGCTCTCGTAACTCCATGTCCCCATTCCATACTCATCCTCTCAATAGTAACGTATAGCTCTGAGAGAAAGGCATCGGTCAGTGGAGCTTGTCTTGCTTGATGGTCAACGCTAAACTATGACGCATCCCTGTTAATGTGATTCCGAATATCCTGCAATAAAGCTAATGCATGATGGAATATTTTTGTACCCGTGCTGTTCCAAATGGTAACTGTCGTCAACTCCAGTCCTTAAGAAGAAGAACGACCAGAGTCCGTAACTAAAACCCCTGAGTCTAATGAGTAACTGTACGGGGGGTAACAAAATTAACTGAGCGGAAGCCTATTTGTATGGGTTCGTTGTTCTCCCATTGATTTCAAGAATTCAATTGCCAGCTCAATTTGGCTTCTAACCAAAAATTGCCCTAGGAGACTATTTTTGAGTCTTCATCTACTGACTTACATATTCCTGCGGTATCCGCTGCAGTTGAACAAAACTTTTAAATGAAGTGGAGAACCTCTTCTTTCGACAAAGCGCTACTTCTTCACTAGAATTAAGAACCGATGCCTATCGGGACCAGACGATATGAGGATTGTATCGGAAAATAGAGCCGATTTAATTGTGAATGATGTTAATAACACAGCGTTGTTGGTAGATGTAGTAGTACTGGTTCAGTATCCCACACGCACGCTGAACCTTTGGTGTCCACTTCATTCGCGGATGATAATCGGTAACTAGATAATATCCTGTGCAAAATAAAGATGCACATGACTAAATCAAAGCGCGTTAAACTTTCAGCAATCTGTTTCGTTACAGACATCGAAGATAAGCATTACGGAACGGGCATGCCCTATTGCATCTATAACACGTTGGGCGTTTCGCAAGACGATATTTTAAAGTCGGACAGAATTGGACCACTGGATAGATCGCGCAGAGAGCGAGAGTGGATGATTTCATAGAAAATGAGCTTATGTAGTAATCTGTATTACGCACCACCAGATTGATTCCATTGAATGTTAATGCTAGCACCGTTTTATTCGATTCGACCACAACTGTGAATCAATGATTCTCAAAATTTGTTCCTTTAGACTTCATCTCTTCTGAAACGATCAAAAGGCACACGAAGCACATATTTTCCCGTTGTACGATGTTATCTGACAATCGTTTAATAGCCTCAGATGCTGACCAATGGCCAGAGTAGAAATCAACACATTTCACCCAGGAACACAGCTTTTATTGATATTAACACTAGTCTACTGAGTAAAGTGACTGAGTTCAACAACTGGCACATGGTATACTGGGTTGCGATGCGCGTAGGTCAGATCTTATTTCACTTTGGGCTGGGAGTTGCCAGAAACAGTTTTAAGATACGAAATGATGGCTAGAGTCTAACAAACGATAACTAAATTATATATATATAATGTATAATATATATATATATATTCGGTCAGGCTGGTGCGACAGAACCATTACCTGCCTTACATCCGCACCCGCCTTCATATTTGGAATAGCAAGAAGACATGAACCACACCGTCGCCGCGGTGGCGGCGATGAATGAGGCGATGGCTATGGCCGTGGACACATCTCTACACTGAGTGCTTCTATGCTCACCTAATAGTCACTTCGGCGATCACATCGCACGGTGAGCGAATTATCTGATCGAATCTTTCAGTCTATCACTGATAACATACCTAGCATCCAAGTTGTGTTGGCGATGTGGAAACAGTCGGTCGTAGTTCGGCTTCCAGAAGAGAATTGACCTGATGTGTGGGGTTTGATTGGTGTGAACTCAAACCCCGTGGACGTGGACGTGGCCGTGGCAGTGTCGGTGTTGGTGACCGTGGCCGTGGCCCTGGGATCAGCAATGCATTGGATGTGACGGTCGCCTTGCATACGGTCGTGGCTGTGGTTGGGCCAACCTCCCTAAACGGATTGCTTTCATGCTTTCTTATTTGTCACTTCATGCATCATGTCACATGGTGAGCGAATTTATTGATCAAAACATTCAGTCTGCCACTGCTAAAACACCACGATGCCAAGCTCTGTAGGCAATGTGCAAACAATTGGTCGTAGTTTGGCACACAGGAGAGAATTGTCCTGACCACTGATATTGTTCAATCGATCTTCCGCCCGAGCTATATATTCTGCTCGTTGGCGATGTTTTGCAAATTCTGGTAGGAATCCTCCTTCCACACGTTCGAAATCCATAGCCTTGTTACCATCGTCTCAAGTATTTCATATCACATGACTGTGGAAAATAAACCTCAAGACAAGCAATCGCATAGGAGAATACAATGGGTGATGAACAAAGCCACTCCAAATGCTAACAACGTTTCGTATCTAGCACAACGTCTTTTCGGTCGGGTTGGATGTCGATTGTAAAGTATGAATAAATTGACATGCTTTCACACTATGGTAGATAGGTTGGGATGAGAAAAGCTAACGGGAGCCGAAGAACTGTCACAAAAGGCCAGATACATTTTAGAAAGAATGCGAGGGCTGTATTGTTTGGGTGCTTGAGATTACAGCATTTCAGCGCTTTCTTAATGAAAGGCATATTAACTGGATATGGACGACAGGAGAGAAATAAAAGGCGCAGACAGCTGTCATAAGACGGCTGTACCTGACCGGATGTCCAGTGTCGTCCAGTCACCGTGTTTGCTGATACGGAACCCAGGTGTTTCAATGAACTTATCGTACCAATGTATAAGGCTTTAGTCTTTATTATTAGAAGTCATGAGGACCCGTCTGCTAAAAGAACATAACGGAATACCAGCAGCATGATGGGCCAAGTCCTTAGAAGTTTGCAACCTAGCGTCATTTATTAGGTAACATAGTCGATTATCAAAACGAGCTATCCAGAGCTACTGGTCTAAGAAAGATAATAGAGAAACATGAAAAGGATGAAGTGTGGAGGCTCAAGGTGTTTAAATTCAGTGAATTAGATGAGAGAGTCTTAATCAACCTGCTAATATGCTGACCTTGTAGTGAGGCCACGTTGCGATTGATAAAATGGTTGGTCGCCTTTTCCAGTGGTAATTACAGCCCACTCATTACAAGAAAGAGCGTGTGTCAAGGAGGGCATTGACATAAATACCCCACAAAAGTGCGGCGACAACGAGTGAGACAAAACTTAGACAATACTACGTGTTGATTACAGCGGAACTTCGCTCATAAACCGCAATTCTAACCGAAGGTAATAGGTGTGACCTAGCATAATGCTTCTCGTGGTAGGTTAATTAAGAGCTGGGCATCGAGCAGCCCCTCTAATTGGGCTTTAAACTGCAACATCTCTGCATGACCGCAGCAAACTGCAAAGTTTGATTCAGTTTAGAGCAAGCCACTTTGAAGAACTTTGCTCTAGTCAGTAGGCAAATAAGCTTACGTAGGTTTTGGATTTATGGCGGGTGTTTAGGGTGGACAAAAGAATAACTGTAAACAGAAATTTAGTACAAATGTCGTCCGTTGCATTCTGCGATCTGGCGATTAAAAATGCTTCCAAACCAAGGATTCACATTTTCAGGCATAGCAGTAGATAATGTGGTTTTTAGGCATTGTTGGAGAAAGTGTGGTGCGAGAATGAAGGTAACATGTGATTATCTTATGGCCATTCCAGGAGAAGAGGTTTAGTACTGAGAACTGAGCGTCATGAGGAATGTGGGTAAATCTAGTTCAAATGCGTTGCGAAGCCCTGCGGGTGTGGTCACATCATAACTGCACCCTCCACGATGTGCTCCAAGGACAGAACCAAATAAGTATGATGAAAAGCCAACAGACATTGAAGTCACACGCAACTATTCTATGGTTGCATGAGGACCAGGTAGGCAAGAGACTGTCTCACGGATCCCACAGATATGGGAATTATTCAGATTTGGGGGCGGTATGTGCACTCAATGTGGATTGAAAGCTCAGAAAATTAAATGTGGAGACAGGTTGTCAGAACAAAACGAGCACTAGGCGAATGAGCGTGAATACTGTATGAGGCTGTTTTACGGGGCCGGGCAACCGCGATTAGACCTATGGGTTTAGTAGAATTTGTGACCTAGCAAAAGGGAACGAAGAATTAAAACTGCGATTGGTTAACCATGATGTATGGTGCCAGAAGTCTTTCTCAAGTGCCGTTGGTTGCCAGAGGTCTGAGCTGTGAAATTTTAGCAGGAGTACATGGTATTCACCACAACATTTCAGGTCGTATACTGTCCAGTAGGTGAGTATTCCAGGGTTCGAATATTCACCAGGGTCATCAGATTTAAGAAGAGTGCCTAACTGTGGTGAAAGAATAATCTAGTTTGGTCACATGTTCTAACCGGCAAGGGTATGCCGACGTTACGGAACTGTGAATAGAAATCGAGGATGATGGCAAACATTTAGGAATTGACGTTGGCGCGACAAAACCTTTCTATGCCTTATACCAGAAACCGCATTCATATTTCGGAATAACAAGAGGACATGGACCACGCTGTTGCTTCACTTTGTAGCTAAAAACTGAACACTATTGTTTAAAATTAATGCGTGACTGAGTTCATCGTTATTCGGAGCTTTGCTTCACAGTGCCTTCAATCTTTCGGATTTTCGGCGAGAGGGTCAAGTTATTCCCATAATGAAAACAGCCATCTGATATCCCTAACCTTCACAGTGTGAATGAAAGACCGTCGAAATCGCATTCCGACGGTGGTCAGGTGGATAAAGCGCAGAAGATACAAATCTGTCAGCTGTATAAGTGATAGATTCCACTTGCTGTTGTTCGGATCGTTACAACGCCAGACCAATTTTGGAAATCCAAATTTTAATTTGTGGTTGAAGCATGCATTGACATGTCGTTGGTGTGGGAGACAAATTGCAAATGCTCCATTGAACTGGAGCATTGGGCTGAAAATGCCTGCTCCAGAAATCACTTTTCTCATGATATTTTGAATCGAAACATTGAGTGAACCGCATTAGAAGGTCTTGTGTTTCAAAGACGGAATTTCGAATAGTGAGTTTAACGGCAACAAAAGCACCGAATCGACAAAGCCATGAACAAGCGCGTTCAGCGTTAAATAGAAAAGCAATCGTCAATGACCGCTGCCTTACACCCCAAAGAAACACGTCCCTTTAAAAAAGAGGGGTATCCAAGGGAAACAAAGAGTGGACATACACAGGCGGGAAAACATAATACGCCGCTGCAGCAAACACACGGACCAAAGTCTAAATGCGCAAACGCACTCTTTGAAACATGCGCATTGGATAGAAAACGAAAACACGTTCGACGTTTCTACGGTGCACAACTGACTTCCGTATGCTTCAGTGTCTCTAACCAGCTGGTTGAGGGATATTTCAAGCCCCCGCGAACAACTGAAACACAAATTGCCCTAATTTCGATGTACCTCCACATGGCTTCTTCCATTCCTTGGAGGTAACGCAAAATGGAGCACGACATGGCATGGTAGACGAGTGTTCGACATACGCAACACGTGACCCAACCAGCGTAGTTCACTAAGTTTCATACGATGAAACAAGCTATTCTCAGAAGTGGAACCCAATACTAGATTTCTGACCACATTACTCACCCGGTCAATCCATCCAATCCTAGCCATAATAAGTAGATATCGGTGGTCGAAAACCTCTAACCAACGGACAAGTCCCACACGAATATTCAATTTCTCGCGGCCATACAACAGAACTAAATACACTGCGACAAAGTAAACAGTACACAATATTTCAATTTCAGTGAATCATCTTGCCGACGCCACAAGTGTTTGAGCCCAGAGTAAGCTGCTCTAGCCTTCAAGATAGGCGCATTTACCTCCTTCGCCGAGCTACTATCGTTCGACAAGGGGCTACCTAAGTAGGTAGAAAGGTCTACAATCGTTAGTTGTTCTTCGCTCAGCACCGTCTTCGGCAGCGACAGCACTCTGGTTTTTAAAGGTGTAAAGCAAATGCCAAACGAAGCGACGGATCAGGCGAGTCTATCTAGTGCCTGTTGTGCATGGGCCGCGGACTCGAAAAGGCACACAAATTCGTTTGCGCAGTCTAAGTCTCACAGCTTCCGTCCATTTCACATTTCGATTCCTGCATCCCGAGGACTCCTGAATCATCCTCTATTTCCTCTTCAATGACGAATTTGAACGGGAATGGAGAGCTGAGACAAATTTGTCGAAATCCGCGCCGCTACCAAGGTAGGTTGCTCGCAACAGGCATACCTTTCCGGTACAGGGCACTGATTAATCCTGTCTGATCGACTGAGTCGCAAGTAACTTTCAATTCTAGGAAGACCATGTTCGTAGGGCAGCGGTTGGTGTGGCGCGTCTAGAGTATCATTCGGAGATTGAATGTCCAGTAGATGCATCACCGACCTGGCCGAAACCCGGCCTGTTGTTCGCAGAAATTACTTTCGCAAAAAGTTTCTCCACCAATCTGAAAACCAAATCCAAAAGTGCCTGATATTACGCAAAAGATAATTACGGAACACGGCACCAGCTATTCAGTGGAACTTGAAATTAATAATCTTTCCCAGATTGCAACTTTCAGGCAGGCTCTTCAAACTTAGTCACATCTGGGGATCCTAGTGGAGTGCTTCATACGATGTTGTCATTTGAACTAGAGAAGGCGCATGACCGTATCTCTCACAACCAACTCTAGTTCGCTGCGCTGCCCTACGGTTCAAATGACTCTTGAAGGAAGCGTAGGAAATTTCCTCGGGAAAAGGTTGCACCTCTCTGTTTAGTTCATTTATTAGTAGGGTTGTCCGAGGCAGCCTGACATGTCCGTCTTTTGTTCTCTTAAACTAAAATACTTTATCCACTAATTGTTCTTGAAGGTGATCACAAGGTCCAACACACATTTGGGTCAAGTGCAACTAACTGCCGTATTGCTGACATTTCTGAAGAGTTTCGTTCCGCTGGTCTTCCATGCTCAAAACGAGCCACTAAGTTTAAGAAGCTGGCCATTCTGGCAATTGCGAAATCGATCTTAGACCCCTGTCTATTGAAGGTTCGTGGGCTACCACTATCGCATGTGATCCCGATCAGTATGGTAGCTCCTCAATTTACTTCTCCAAGTGTTCCTCACTGCAAACGGCAAAAGCTAATAACTGCCTAATTATAATCTTCGGATCCTTGCGCCTTTTGGCAAAGAGCGTTGGTGTTCAATAATTTTTTAGCTTTTTCTTTTCTTATTAGAATAACAGTGCACGCCAACACCAGAAGGGAGGCCGTGGTCATCAGGCTTCAGCCAATTGGGGAATATGACCGTCGGCGGGAAGGGGTAAACTCGTGGTCTTAATGTTCAAACACCACGGTCTTACTCGCTTTACAGTTGCCAGTCAGATGTTCTAGAGCATTAAGCTATTATTTGTCTCCGATTACATTGCCTGAGGGCCGTTGGTATTCAGGCACCTCCTCAGCCATCGACTCGCCGCTTTATAATGAAACGGTTGCAAGGTATTACTTACGGGTGCGCGGAATGCTGAACTCAAACTGCAGCCTCTTAGCCCCTGCCCGATACTTCCAGCGGCACTCATCCTCTACGTTTTGAACGATAGTCTCCGAATTTAGTACTCACCTGTTTTCGCCAGACTTTAAAGACAAGAGTGACTATGGAGCCTCACCATACACAAGATTCACGACCGTTTTGCACAGTGAAAATATTTGGGATATCTTGGTATAATTGCAAACTTTCATCTTCCAGAAACACTAATTCCAACACCAAGCCTTAGTTTCCGAGAGCAACGTGAGCTGGTACAAGTTGCCCCCCCCCTTGATTACTTCGTGTCATACTTACCCTCACATTCCTTTTCAAGCTCTTTGGGTCGCGAGAACACACGGCTGGAAACTCCATCGGATTCACTAATGAATGCTCATACCACCTCAGGATTCGACCGTCTTCCCTTAGAATAACACCTAACAAAGTGTCTCTCAGGTGAACGTTTTTCACAATTGTTTACTCTACCTTGCGGATTGGATTAATGGACCATGTCCTGTCCTGTCAGAGCCTAACACAATTCAGAATTGTATTGTTCAAATTTCTTAACTTATTCTCATTTCTCAGCTTGACTAGGATTAACATCAGTCTAGACGAAGCTAACGAAGGCCACCTAGACTATTAGCTCAACTTGTATTAGGTGCCACCTTATACCATTTTCCTTCTGAAGACTACTGACAACAACGACTTAGCGCTCATAACATCCATCCCGTAGCTCTATTGAGAAAACGAACTAACTCAACAGAAATAGACAGCTATGCCGTAATCCAACGTGTATTCCTATTCCTAACACATCAGCCTTCATAGTTCTCCATTTACAGTCCTATCCTCCATATAAGGTCAGCGGCGCAGAGCATGCTGACCATGGCAACTGTAAAAAAATCAACAGTAATACTCCGTAGTGGTTACCAACGGTTTGCAGCTGAATTACTTTGCCAGAATGTCTCCCTCTTAGGTCCCAGTTTCCGCACCTGGGCCATGCGCACAACAAACAGCTGCGCCCACCTAAATGGCAATTACGGATCTAATGGATTCGCGCTCCTGCTAGCGCGCTGCTAACCAGACCTGGTGCTAGATTGCTGGTCCGTTCAACACAGACCGTGCCGCTGATCCACTTTGGATACTCCAAATCAGATGGATTATTATGATTGAAAAAACGCAGATACTACTGACGCCGAAACGACTTGTGGGCCATCCAAGATCAAAATCTGCCGCAACAAAGTGACAGCATACAGAAAATCCTTGTCTGTTGTATTTAAGGCTTTTACTCCTTACACAAATGTTCCCTCCATTGCACCACTCAGTCCAGCTTGACAATGGCCGCATAGAGATGAAATCGACCATCCTGAGCGTTCCATTATTTACCTTTGCAAAACGTTTCATAAAACCATTTGTTCCATATAGTTCAGTAGACTCGAAACTATTCCTCCTCCTTCATCAGCATTTTAAATGTGACAGCCTTAATTTTTTTAAAAATGCGTTTTCCTTATTCAACTCGCTTAAAGTTCCGAGTGGCTATGCTACTAAGGAGTATCGTCTGGGTAAACATACACAGTCCCCTAGACTCGCTGTGAGCCTCAATGCATGAACCTTGATAAGCTTGAGCTACATTCAGGGAGTGCCAC
>LUCM01007509.1:16411-39724 GCA_008360955.1 Fasciolopsis buskii
TGGAATCGTGAATTCGTGTTTGTCTCACGCAGCAGACCCCACTGTCAGAGTCAAACCCGCCTGTTGGCCAACCTGCATTAAAGCGCACACATTGAAGGAACCGGGATTCAAACGGTGACGAGTGTTGAAAATATGCGGGCTAACAGACTGGAAACCACCTTCTACAGTGATTGACAGCGAACCATTGCGAGTATCGGACGTAGAGAGGCAGGAAGGGCAAAGACATTGGGTTGGAGACGGATGGGACAGGTTGAATAAAAGAAAGGGAACTGTGAGCTGGTGGCCACACTTGAGCAACTTAACCCACCCCAACCTGCGCTCGAATGGCCGATTGGGCAGCGCGGTACTCCTGATTATCTTGCACGCGACCAGTTGCAGCATGGAATTCTTCATATGCGCGTAACTCATGGGGTTCGATGGACAGGCGCTTCTAGGGAGTTCAGCCACAAAACAGAAAAACGAATGAAGTTCTCAACTAAAGCCTTTGCGTGGGCATTTGTGGCATTTGTATCCCAGACCTTGTCGCACAAAACTGTAACGAACTGACATGGTTTCCGAAAATAGTTTCTAAACCTCAAAAAGAAATGGAAATACGTGCGAGTAACGATGGTAAAAATCTCTGTAACCCAACCAGTTACCACACCTTGCTTTTTTGGGAACCTCAGGTGGGTTGCACAGCCACTCCAAGTTCTACAGGCATGGTCGTCCCTCTCCCGCCCTCACTTCCCGGTGTATTAGGCTCTGGCAGGTTGACTCGGAAATTGCCTCAGTGATATCCTCAAACAAGATTTCCGATTATAGCTTCTGGGATCGATTATGATTTGTGACAAGAAAAGGCGACCACAGAGCAATGTCGGCCAGGAACATATTCGTACAAAGCTTAAACGCAACTGTTAAGACATCACGTAAGTACGATCGGGAGTCTGTTAATGATCGGTAGTTTACTTCCGACAACATTTGAAAAAATCCCAGACAGAACACATGAAAGACCCAACAGCAGCAGACAAGTACCGTTGGCAAATTTCAGTTTCAAGGTTATTAGAACTGACATCCACGAAGGCAACAAAATGCATGGAACACAACCAGCAACCGAGTATCACAGGCTCCTCCTCGACTGTTAAGTAAACTGACGAAGAAACAATAGAAACTCCTCTTTAAAAGTATAGACATCAGAATTATACTAATCGGGGAACGCAAACATGATGACTAATTCAGAGATCTTTGGTCAAATCCATGATTACTAAAAGTGAAGTTTCAATACTTTGACGAAGAAAGATGCAGTTGACAAATGAAGTAAACGTAAGATTATTCATGTGCAGGTCAAAATAATAAGGACGACTTCATTTCATGCCTGTTTGCAAACACGCGCGTACGTTTTGTTTTGTCCGGCGGCTGCCTCTCAGTGGAGTTTCAAGCCTAAAACGTTAGCGAATAAATACTTCATCCTAGATTTTTACTTTGCACCTCGACGCTGCAAGCCAGGATTGAAGCCCTTTGCAAAATATTAAAACATATGTACCGTCTGTGAATAATATTCAATTACGTCAAAGTGGATTAGAGTTACTGGACAAGTATTAAATGTACTTCTCTCTCTTTTTGATAAATTCTCGTGTGAGGAGATCATTAACACATTCGGTTCCATATTTTGCCCATGAATTAATTCCACAAACTGAAACGCATTATTGTTGAATGCGCATGTCCTACGATGAGAGCTGCCAGTCGTTTATATAGGCTCCTGTCTGAGTGATTCAGCTAAACACAATGAAGACCAGTAAAGCTCCAGGACTTGTTCCGAAAGTATCGACCGATATCCTATTGGGTCACTAAGAGGCTATGTCTAATAGTAACCTCAAAACTTGGAAGTATCCTGGACTATGGAGGCCTGAAAATATGTTGCCGATCCCACAATAGTAGCTTGGTACCTACTGTCCAATCGTACATACATCAGTGATGCTCAATATCCTGGATAAAACGCTTGTCAGCCGAGAACACTGATAATGTCCTTCATGACAGGAAGTACTAAGTAGGAACCATCGAGATCCGCTCCAGCTGTTGCCTTCATCAGCTTGTGTTGAATGAACGGATGAACAAACAAATAATGTGGAGCAAACTTGACACTTCCTGGAGTTTAAGATTGACTCCGGTTGTCTTGAGAGCTTGGTGTTAATCAATATTTAAAAGAAATCACGTAGTTGGAGCCTATGCAGACTGCGTCGTGATTACTTCATTAACCCCTGTTTTGAGATTCAGAAGGGAGCCTAACTTTCCCACAAGCTTTCATGGTCCATGCAGATTATTAGAGTACTCCGGAGAATCGAAAACCCGCCGCTTTCCCCTTTTAGACCAAATATGCTGACCGCACCTTTTGGATACATTTTAAAACTTGCGACTACTACCTTTATTCTCCACTGGCTTTACTACTCCCCAGGAAAAATCAACATTTTGCTTCCGCATTAGACCCCTCAAACAACTCCGGGACTTGAAGGGGTGTTCAAAGCTGCGTTTAATAATGCCATCAGGAAGGGAAAATTTGTTTCTTGTGGTAAATTTACCTCAAAACTTCTCTATGATGTAGATGATCCTTTCTGCAATAGTAAAGTTGACAAGGCAGAATCTACACCCTTCACAAACTCAATATCTGTTCACTAGCACAGATCAGCATCCCGTTATTCTAATTAAAATCACCACACCAGTCTGCTTGTTGACCACGAGAACGTGTTCACAGAACTGCAAGTCTAATTAATTTTTGAACAATTATTTATGCTTTTTTCAAGTACAGTTTTCCTGCTGAAATTGTGTATATCTAACGGCTTTCTTCTTCATAAGCTGCTTGAAGCATCAGTGTGGTGGAAAGGGTATGCTCCGCAGTCGCTGGGGCCCGTTACATCGAGAGGAGGGAACCGGCAATCATAAACCACAAGGTTGAATTTGCATAGAACGGTATAAAGTTCCATTAGGTCAAGTGTGTTACGAACCACAACCCTGCTCTGAAGGCTGAAAAGTTAGTATTTATGGGTGTACAAAGCAATTATTGATTTAGCCTGCACTGAAAGTTAAAGCGTTGGATGAATGCATACCAATCTGTGGTCTGACTCACTGCCATTTCTGGTTAAACTGCCTCCCATTTTCCGACCGATATTGATAAGCCCTGTGTTACCATTGTTGGAGAAAGAAGCCAGCAGGTACCTTTCTGGAAGCAGGCGCTGGTGACGACCGGTCGGCTGAATTTTCTGAATATGAGCGACAGGTGGCCACCTTTGTAAGGATAAACAAGTTGGAATTTCGGCACTGTGTTAGGCATACTCATCTGCTAGCTCCATGCGAGCTTTTCAGTTGAAGATGAAGACACGGTAATTGAAGCTGCAGACCTTAACCTAAAAGACATTCATAATATCGCTTTGTTTGCAAGAATAGAACGTAAGCAGCAGTTATTGTCCTTGAGCCGTCCCACAGCAATTCTAGGCGAAACCGACTCGCGAGAGCTCAAAGCCTTTACGAGTTCAACTGTCAGTTGCACATAAAAATGACACGTCCCGCTGCAACACAATCAGCGGTATTTTTCCAAAATGGGAAATTGGATGTGCCGGCTGTGACAGTTGGGTAAACCTCTTCCAGATAAACTGGCCAGCTCAAGAACCTAGTCCTAAAGCGTGACTAGTAATGCACCGGATACCTAGCTTTGATGGCAGCATTCTAGACCCACACGTACTGATTTTAGATACGTATTTGATTTACAAATCTAAATACAAAGAAGACATCCCTCCCGATTCCAAATGAACTTTTGTACCCCGATGAACACCGATATTTTGTCTTCAGCAATTCCATAAAAGTGGGAACGATGGAACTTACTCTGCGGATAATTCGCGACTGCTGGAATCATAGGGGCATTTACGTGTCCATTTCATCCGATGCTTGATCGGGTGTCTAACGCCGTTTGTCTGGGTCCGTGTTCCAGATCCAAGCTGCCGTATCGTGATCGGAGCTGGGGAGTTAATTATTTCTAGTTCTGAGGAAAGGGGAACGGTTCATTTGGTTGAGGTTTGCTAGCATGTCCTGAATGCCACTTGGTACTCACCACACGGATTGCCACAAGCCGCGTGTCTTAAGTTCAGATGACAGGGGAAACATAATTCTCAAAGTCCCCATGGTTCTGCTCATTCTAGTTCTAGAAACTACAGGAGCACGCTCCCGAACTAAGAACTCACTCCTCTCATCATATAATTCCTTACACAACCACCGTGCGTCAAGTACGACAATTTGATAGGAACGAGCTTCACAAGAGCCGCCTAAGACACCCTATTTTTATGAATCGTTAACGCATTCAGAAAAATTTTACTATTCTTTGGTGCTAATTTGTGAGTCAAATGACCGCACAAGCGTAAACACAGATCAAACGTTAGTTGAGTGAAACTAGAGAACAATCAAGTTGTCTAGCATGTCAGTGTTCGTTGCGACAGTGATGAGATTCGCAAGTACTAGCCGCTCCTCCGTGAGACGCTTTCTCGTAATAATTATTCAACGGCTGACGCGAAACTACGGTCACCTAGGTTAAGTAATGAGATAAAGAGATTTGCGTGTATCATGAATCCGTCTCATTTTTCGCAACTAGGATTCTGAGACCCCTTCGGAGTTCCATCATAAAATATTCAGAGTGAGATGGAAACAGAAATTTTCCACATCAGTCGTACAAGGGAAAATCCTCTGGGGAATAATGTTGTGTCAAAAACATAAAGCATCTCGGGGTATTAAGTAAAAGTATTTATGCGAGCAGACATCGGCAAGTGGCTGTGCCAAAACGAATTGTCATCGAGAGATTCACGGGAAATCCTGGGAGTAAAAAGAATTCAGATGAGACATCAATTCAAACCCGAAAACAGTATATAAAAATCAAGAATTGCTGTGGATTTAGCAATGGCAAGACGAGGAACAAGCGGGGACAAAGGAATTGATTAGGTGGAAATGGAATAGCTGAAACTTTGCATGGATAGACCATAAGACAACAAACGAATACCGGTTAAACAGGAAACATAAAAATCGGTTCAGTTCAGCTTTTACAACTAATAACCATGTATGAACCTGTTTTAGTTTCAGTTGCTTCGATCAGCACCAAACAGTAGCGCAGAGAAAAAATAACCATGATTAAGAACTACGAGGAAGCAGAAAAGTTTAGGTTGAGACAACATTGTCAACATCGGCATTTACCATGTCGCATAGGGTCTCTAACCGTCGTCTTGGGGGATCTCGTGGAACCCAAGTTGGTTGTCCGGTTAGAAACACACGGGCCAGTCAACTGGTCAACCATCCTGACCTATCTTACAACCATTCCCTACCTCGATCAACAGCGTTTACCGGAGTCGATTTGTGGATTTATTTTACGCCATAAAACATGCATGAGCGCATTTGGAAGGATCATGCCACATAGCCACTAGAGCTCAAAACACACGAAGACGGAAACGGACAATCTTGACCATAGAACTTGAAGTGGCAGAAAAGCGTACAAGGTGTCATTAGTTCAGGTATGGCAACGAGCCGAGCAACGGCGAATAGCCACCTACCACTAAAATATACACCCAAATCACCTTGATCCATTCAAATTGATTGCCTGTTCGACTGATCGAATTCCATGACCAATTATACTACACCTACGTTCGGCATTGCTACCACAATTCTGCCGCCGTAATCTTTCAATACTACGAAAAGTTTACGCACATCTGTCCTCAGTAGCCATGTTTATGAATTGCGTAGCACGAACAATCTTACCGCTCTAGTGGAAACTGGACCATCCATCTACAAGCAAATATTGTGACAACGCCAAAGATGTCTCAAGTCGGCAGATGCCCGTGGCATTTTGGATGACGCTTTATCTGCCATACGGCTCCTAGGTGAATCAAAATGACCAAAATTATCATCCAGCACTTGTGAAAACCCAAAGTGGTTCCGTACCACTTGAAGTCAAAGGATCTTGTTTCCCAAACCCGTCTTCGTCTCACGTAGTCGATCTTAGTGGCTAAGGACCAAGTCCATCCTGCCTTTTCATGGGACAAACACCCAACAAAAAGCTTCGCAAGATGAGTTTTGTGTTGGTGCGACTACAAACCGAACGCAAACAGAAGAGTGTGCAGATCAAGCGTGACCTGATTTGTCAGTGTAGCTTAATATGATCGCTAATTTTCGTCTGATCCACATCACAGGTGACCAGAGTAGTAACGTGGGCTGAGAAGACAAAACCATATCCGATGTGCCTATCTCCCACAAACAGCCAAACCACGCGTTCAAATCGTCAATAACGACCGCAAAATTTCCAAGGCAAGCTCCGGTTGAATACAACTTGCTGCACTCGCCAGGATCTTACCCAGACACGACGAACAAACGTCGGCTTTTCAGTCGACTGATATAAAGAGGTGCATAACCGTTCGAACGAGCTGATTACGGGTAACTCATAACCCGGGTCCAATCAAACAGCATACACTCAGCTTTGGCGCTTAAGACGACTGTTGTGCCCACATGATAATGAGCACTCAAAATCCGACCGTCTGACACATACAGAATGAAGTACTGGAAAGAGGTTATGTCTGAAACTGGAAGAGTGATGATGGAATTAGAATGTTCCATGCACGTTCCGGAGACGCAGAATGCATTTATATCAAAGGTTTCAAGAATTCTAGTTGGGAGATCTTGTCGCCCTATATGGTACTGCGTGCAAAAATGAAGCTCAGCTTTTTCTGCGTTCCTAGATCCAACGTCCATCAGATGCTGGATCTTATAAGTGCTCCTGAGTCTAGTGTAGCAAAAACACCTGCTGCCAAACTGTAAAGAGTCGACTAAAGTACGACGGTATCTACGACGTCAGGTGGCAACGAGCCTGAAGAAGAACTGCATAACTGGTGGATAAGGTAGAGGAAAAAATGGGAACGGCTTCTTATGGTAACAGTCAAGGCATGCGTGAGCTTATGCCCACCATAAACAGATGGCGATCCTCGGCTGGTGAAACTGTGTGATGGGAGTTGAGGGCCTATTGGTGGTTAGCAGCAGATCCTTGACCGACGGGTTAATTTTTTTGAGAAACGATTTAGCTGGACACGCGCCAACGTTGTCTTTAAGACTTCAGCAACTACAAAACCCAGGAAGATACCTCATGAAATTTGTAGAAGAAGGAGCAGTAGGGTCGAATATTCAACTTCCGAAGAGAGGAAAAGCGGCCGGTCCGGACGAACGTCCGTCGATTCTTATAAATTGAGTGGAAAAGTCCCGTTAAAAGTACTTGTCTCCTTGCTTCGTAATATTTAGATCGAGGAACGTATTCCCTTATCGTGAAGTGAGTCACTAATTGTACACATCTTCAAGATGGGCACACCGAATGACTACGGCGGATCGTCGTCGCACCACTTTAATACCGATAGTCACTTAGGTCTTATTTTGATAGCGCTACGCCGTTTGTCATCGGTTTGCGGGAGTAACATCCGCAAACAACGTACAGGGTTCCCTCCAGGTCGAGGTTGCATCGATCAAATTTTCACATTTTGCCAGTTACTCCATACGCCTCCCACACACACTGTCGGCCGTCAACCGTGGATTGTAGTCTGAAATGTGTCGTCAACTTAGTGAACCGGAGAACATGATTCAGTGTTCTTCATCGGAAAGGTATGCTGGAAAATTTCGCAAATCTCCTGCAAGCACGATGCTCCCACACATAGTCACGTAGTGGTGAATTATTAGACTAATAATATTCGTATATTTCTCGGAAACTTCCAGAGGCAAGCTTATTTGCATGATCATGTTTTACAGGGTTATGCAGATCACATTGAGCAAGCAAGTAAACATTCGGGTAAAAAATGAGAAGAAATAGCAAAACTGGCATACCAAGAGGAACACGTTGTTTGTACGCACCAATGATGCGTATCGCAGTGCAGAGTTCAACTGGACGGTGGTGGCGGGCGCGGTGTCTGCAGTACTCGGATTTAACGGGTCTATAAATCGGACATGAATTTTAAAATGTCATAAAGAAAGTCTACAAAGACCCTTATTGCAAGTGAATCTTGTCAAGTCGGACGAAACCTACTGACGGGAAGATTGCTGAACGCCGATAGGTACCATGAATTATAAGGGATATAAAAAGTACGTCGGCCATTAGACGGGCGGGCAGTTCCAGCGGTAAATCTGTGCAATCAGGAGGACTTGTCCGCTCAAAGAGTCACAGGATTTATGAATCACGTTATGTGGCCTCGATATCTAGACAGAGCCTTAGCGTCGGTGATTCATGCGGATTAGAAGCAATGTTCACTTAATCGTGGCCGTGGAGCAGGTCGTATTTGTGCGCCCCGGGATAGTTGATCTGAAGCTTCGGTCAGCTTGCTTTCACGGTGTGTTCAGACGTGCGAAGATGGGGCAAGAAACTGGATGGTAGACTCCTGGCGAGATACGGGTGCAAACGCACACAACTGGAACGGAAAAGGGAGAGATGGCAGTCTGGAGGTATTGCAGCTGAGAGTTATCGTGTGTGCAAATCTAAAAGCGAGAGGTGATGAATGTTGTATCGGGTTACGCCGAACTTCTCGCTTGGAATGGCCTATTTGTCTAATTCTTGCTTAATAAGGGGTTTAGATTGGGACATTAAATATCAGTTGGAGAGTAAGTGAGAGTGTGACATGAGTACGGCTTTCTGTATGCCTTGCTACATAAGCACTAAACGAGGTAGAAAGCCGGGTGAAAATTTGCAGTCTTGTATAAAATCATTGTATTCAATTAAAGTAATGTCTCTGTGGGGGTATTGTTGGTCACCATGGCTCAGTAATAAGAATGAAATCACATCTAGGTGTGTACACCAACAGGCGCAGCGTGTGTACCTTATTTAATATCGAGCGAGCATTTAATAGTAACAATGAAAATGACTCAGTAGTTGTAGCATGTGAATGTGGATAACTAGAGTAAATGTCATCATTGACGCATGATTTCATTTGTGATGGTAAGTCATTGCGAGACAAGCAAGGAAGAATGGATGTTGGTGGTAAGGCTTTTGGGTGATCATGTCCGGTTACGCCTGATTCATAAGCTACGGTAGGTTCCAACCTGTTCATTGGTATAGGCGGTGAGCAACGTACGTTTGTTGGCTGTGCAACGGTGGTGGAGGGCATGGTATGGCTGAGGGAAAAACCGTGTAAAATAAAGGGTATCCTGACGGCATTTGGAGCAAATCAATAGGTGACAAGATGTTGGAAAACCTGACTTCTAGCCAATTGAAGCCTCGAGATTCGGTCTGGGAAGGTGGGACAGTCGGTGTTGGCAGGTCGGCTTAAGCATTGTGTTTATAGGCTGTAGATGGTCGGTCAAGGGTAACTCGGAAAAGTGTGGTCTTTTCCAGAGTTGCATATGGTTCATACGTGCGTTTGGGGGAACAGGTGACGGACCAGCACTACGCAAATCAGTTTCAGTTCTGGGACGGTAACCGAGGTTGAAGTCATGATTATTAAATAACGTCGTTGGATGGGGTAGCGAGAGATGGTTCTTAGTGCTGCGGGGTTTGTTTGTGGCGCTGAAATGAGAAGATTGAGGTCTAACGGAGTTAGCCATACCTCCTGAGGGGGCTGTGCTATGTGACCATGGTAGATCTAATGGCACCGTGCTATTATTTATGGGCTTGGCGGGGATCTTAGGAGGTGGAATAGGTTTGTGTTTTACGTGGACCTCTTGTATTTGGGAGAGTCGCAACACCGTTGGTTAGAGAATAGTCGCTTTCCTTGGTGTCCAGCACATCATTAGTCACCTGAGGGTCTGCAGTCTGTGGGGGCAGGTTGGAGTTTGACGGTGAACTACAGGTACTAGCCTTGACAATCGTACTGCAGAGCGGCTGCGGGGTGGAAGATTGTTTGAGCCTAACTGAACAAGATGACATTGTGTTGCTGTTGCACAGGTGGGGGCGTTTGGACGGCGGCTGAAATGTGGGGGGCGAGCTCAATATGTCTAGGTCTGCAAAGATAGAGCGTGAACCCATAGACGGTATTGGCTCGAATGAATTTATGTTAGGCCGGCAAACGGGTGAATGTTTTGGAGAAACAATGCCCAATTTAGGCCACTCCGCTGTAACGGGCCGTGCAGTGTTTGGTGGTGACATCTTGGAAATCACGTGCGTGTGACTGGAGTCGTGAGAAGTGTTGGCAAAAATTTCCCTCTGGAGAGACGTTTTGTCTATGGTTTATTTTTATGTTTTTAAACGGTGTAGTTGCAGCAATAATGCTTTGGTTACCGATGAAGAGCTTCGCTAGAATGTTTGTCTGCAACTGCATCATGGGGGGGGGGAAATATGACGCTGTGTTCACTTCCGCAGCCCCGTCATTATACATGGTATGTGCGCCATGCCGCTAGCCGCCATGAGCTGATCTCTAAAGCTATTCATAGGAATACGATCAGGGATGTTAAAGACAATAACGTTACATGACCTGTCCACACTACTCTATATTTCGGACACCAGCACATCCAAGACGTTGCCAGCGGCCACCAGGTCATGCTTGTCCAGCCGTGTTTCAGGGTCGATGAGGTGGGAAAGGGGTGCAAGCTTTGAGATAGCGCACTTCAAATAGTTAACATGATCCATTAAATTGGATAATCTTTCGAAGATTTGTGCCACGTCATGGGCTTCATCCGCTAGGTCATTAAGTACTAATGAATAATCGTACCGAAGGTAACAATAATAACTGAGCGGAAGCCTATTTGTATGGGTTCGTTGTTCTCCCATTGATTTCAAGGATTCAGTCGTCAGCTCAATGTGGCTTCCAACCAAAAGGTGGTCTAGTAGACATTTTCAGTCTTCATCTACTGGCCATGCAGACATGATGAAACCCCCTGTTTGGGTTATGACATCTTGTACAGTTCTCTGAATCACAGAAGCAGGCAGGCCGACAAACTAAAGCAAGCTTCAATCTCTGTGTGACATTACCACAACTATATTAAAATAGGGAAGATTTCGTACCTCATTGGAGCGTAGCCAGAAAGAAATCTGTGAATATGCAATGGTGGAATGACGCCTCTGTGTAGTCAGTGCAGTGATCACAAAGTCTTCGACTCCATATTTCAGTACGGAGCCTTGACAAAACGTGCAAAACTTACATATTCCTACGATATCCGCTGCAGTTGACCCGGATAACTCAAGGACAGTGTAAATGAAGGACCGTCGGAATCGCAGTCCAACGGTGGTCAGGTGGATAAAACGCAGAAGACACCAATCCGTCTGCTGTATCAGTGATAGACTCCACTCGCTGTTGTTCGGATCGTTACCACGCCAGACCAAATGACTTTTTTGGAAATCCAAATATTTAGGTTGTAGTTCAAGCATGTGTTGAAAATTCGTTAGTGTGGAATACAAAATGCCAATGCCCCATTGACTTGGAGCATTCGGCTGACGATGCCTGCTCCAGAAATCACTCTTTTCATCAGATATTGTGAATCGAAACAATCAGTGACCTTCACTAAAAGGTCTTGTATTACAACGATGGAATTTCGAATAGTGGGTTTAACGGCAACAAAAGCTCCGAATCGACAAAGGCATCAACGATAGCGTTCAGCGTTAAAGCATGGCCCTTCCACATCACTCATGCATGTTGCATGTCGTAAAATACTTCACAGATCAACTCCAATAAACGCTGTTGATCGAGGTAGGGAATGGTTGTAAGATAGGTCAGGATGGTTGATCAATTGACTGGCCCGTGTGTTTCTAATCGAACAACCAACGTGAGTTCCACGAGTTCCCCGAATACGATGGTCGGAGACCCTGTGTGACGAGGAATAATGAATGGTCCATCGCAAAAGGTAGGTTGAATAGCCATATAGGAGAAGTAATCTAACTGAACTTACACGAACCAATCCACGGGTTAAAGATTTCATACATTCTACCGACACCACCAACTGGCCACCCTAAACCATATTCTCACCATTACCTGCCTCGCTCAGCAGAGTAGAATGAAGCACGCGTTTCCTGGGCATGCGCAAACATGTGGATGATAGAATAAAATGATTTGGGAAGCACGTACATGACTGAATAGAACGATTATGAGAGCACGTTCGTTGTTGTGGTTTGGTGATTATTCGCTCTCCCGTGACACGTATGCGTACACCGTATTCTCGTGTGCAAACGTGCTTACTTATACTTGTACGCCGCCAATTCACGTTTGAGCACACAATTAAATTGGTATGGTGGCGATTGTGCATGGTGCATATGTGTGTGTTGTTGATGATTGGAGAGAAGAGGAGGGAGGAGATGTGTAACTGTCTTGCCAACTGTTTTTCAGATGATTGTGTGAGCGAATGTGATTGAGGAATGAGGTGAGAATGGGAGTAGAGTAGATTAGATAGCGCTAGTGAGTATTATTATTAACAAAAAACAAACGCTCATGTACAATCGCCACCATACAAATTTGATTGTGTGCCCAAACATGTGAATTGGCAGTGTACAAGCATAAGTAAGCATGTCTGCACACGAGAATGCCACGTAAGCATACGTGACACGGGAGAGCAAATTACCGCGAACCACCCTACCGCTCGTGCTTCAAAGCTCATTCTAGTCAGCCACATCCTCATAATACTCACCAGCACTCTCTACTCTACACCCATTCTCCTGTTTTCCTCAATCGCTTTCGGTCACACATCCACCAGTGCCCCTATTGCCCCATGTGGATTATTCTCCCCACTACTATGTTTCGTGTAGTCATTCATTTATCATGCTTTATCTTTGTATTCCTGGCGATCACCACTTCTCAATTTTAATCCAAATGAATCATCACCAAATGCGCCTGCACAGAAATTATTCAACTACCGGAGTATTTTCATTCAATTCGTTATCCACCGCGTTTTGGAGTATAGGAAATTTTAAATATCTTACTCACTGCTCTATTGTCACTATTACCACTCCAGCGATTAACCCAGAGCTCTTGAATGGCACTGACGAGAGGTCATCTTTGCTGTAAATGAAAATCCTTCCTAACCGAAATTGTGCCTGTTCTTGATTCGTGAACCCCGGTTAACGCGTGACCACGCTTAATAAATAATTATCCTCAGCCTTCCAACATGGTAGCGATCAACAGTAGAATACTCGATAACCTAATTCTCTATATAGGAAAAACGAGCTTGTTAAGAATCATGGATACAATCTGAGATTTCATTTTCTAGGATCAAACTAGTTTACCCAGACAATTAAGGTCAGCCATGTCTGACTTGTCATATTGCACTCTGCACGCAGAACTACTGAAAGAAATACCGACAGCATCCTCTGCACTTCGTAATGTACAGAGGTCCTTGTCTGAGAAAATATCAATGCCACTACTCTCGTATGAGGATGGAGCTCTCACCATAAGCATTTCATGAAAAGGGTTAGAAAGGAAAGCTGAAAAGGTGCATACCTGACGAACACCACTTCTTACGTTTAACTCGGGCGAAACATCGCCAAATGCGCGATCTCGACTTCGGCTGTTCGCAAACAAATATTGGTTGAACAAAGCCAATTTTTCTGCCCACCCTTCAGTCGGAGACATAGCTAAAGAACTGAATGATCGACTGAGTCGAAGTTTGCTCTCACATCAAGAAAGACAAAAATAATGGATCTGCGAAATTTGTGCCTATTTTCGAAGATCTTCCGCAAAGTAAATCTTTGAGCGGCACAATCTCGACTGGGATGGAAACGATTTGCATCTCATGCTTACATCATTGACGAGTACTAGATAGTCAGTGGACGATGACATCAACGAGCAGTTTCGATGAAATGCTTACCAAACAAATTCCTCTGTGGCAAAATCACATATTCACGTCAGTCCCTAGGAATCTCTTCCATTTCCCCGATTAATCCCAGGAGTTGTATTGAATCCGATGATGAAACTGCCATCGACCATTGAAGAATGATGACGACAGTCCATCGAGTCCTGCTGCATAATACCATTAAAAAATCACTTGTAACTTCCTCTTTCCCTGGCGGGCCAGTATCTACCTGAAGTGATTTATTTGCAGACTGTGGGTCAACTTAACTGCGCGGTAAATTGTTCGCCCCAACGTGCAAGCCGACGCTCCTGACGGTTAATCAGTGTTCCATCGTATTCCTTACCCACCTTGCCTGAACTTGGCTTCCATGGACCAGTATTCCTAATTAGTCGATAAAGATTGTGGCTATGTCTGATAGCCGCGGCCTTGTTTACTTTCCTACACCTTCCTGTCCACCACTGACCCCTGGTCAGTTGATTTCTTAGGGATCTACGCGTCTCAATGTATTTTATTTAGCAACATCGGGCGCTAAAATGACCAACAAACAGCACGACCTCCGTTTAGCGCACACTTTCTAATTGCTCAGGTACCTCTCGGTATTTGTTGTTTTCGCCCTCAGATTGGCTGCAATACGTGGTCGCATACATAGATGAGACAAACAATCAACGACCCTTCAATCAACTGTTATTGTTAGGCAAAGAACCGTCCAACCGAAATGCAAATAAGCTGCTACTGAGTGGTATTCCATCCAGTGGTACACCATACGCTTGCATGTTCAGAGCGACCTCAACGCCAGTCTGGCCATGAGGTCTCGAAACCGGATCACCTGACGCGCGAAGAGGAAAGCGAGAGAACGAGATTGAAGTTGCATGAGTTCCAGTTAGAGCTGCTTGTTGTCATTTTTGGCAAGTTTTGCGGATAATGCAGGCAGCGAAGTGAAGTGAACCATTAGATTTAAGTATTGAATGCAAACAATTTATCATTCCTCCAATGCCGCTATTGGACTGCGATTGTCTGTAACAACTTCAGTAAACTCTATATTGCAAGAGCGTACATTAGAAAGATTTCCCTCAGAAAGGATGCTGGAGATATTCGGGCGGTAGGTTCTTTGCTGCTCCACACACCGCAGAATGTGTTTCGCTTCGGGAGCCGTAAACGCAGCTTTTGACTTAAACGTCCGGGCGGCAAGGCGGGGGCGCTTTAACCCATCGCGGAAACTCGGTGCAGGCGCATGCTTATCAGTACCTACCTTGTTCAAAGCAGTGGATGGCGCGGTCCTGATTATCCTGCCTGACGAGCGAAGGAGTAAGAAAATCATTGCATTTGTGTTATCCACGGAAGTCTGGTTTGGACAATAAATGTTGAGGAGTCCAACTACTAACCAAGAGAGCGATAAGGGGTTTCAAGCCAAAGCCTTCTGTTCTAGTAAGAATCTGTTCGCAGGAGATCGGACAGTGGTTGAGTGGAAACCCTTCAATTATTCTATTCATTTTTTTCATTTTAATTGCTAAGTTGAATCAATTCTTAAATTGGAAAACCAGGAGACTACTTTGTCAGCCTTCTACACATTGACCGTGAAGTGCGAGACTTTTTAATACCGTTCAGTAAGTTCGCCGTATAGTCCACACCCACGGTGACCAAGATCACAAGGTCTCCCTTTCCTGCCCTGCAGACCCGACCATATGCACACCCTGGAGGAACACAGTATATTCTCTCAGACGTAATTTGACTTTCAGTTTGAGATAACACTTCCAGTATAGCTTTGCAATAACCGTCGCAAAGGAATTTGCTCCATGCGGTTTGTCAACCAAAGGCAAAGGTTTGCGCGTAAAAATCACATCATCTGAGCCACCATTGTTACCTGCCTCAACGGTGCAGCAGGATTTACACTCTTTTATTGGTGAAATCACTTTTAACCGCCTAAACACATATTGAGCTTGATGAGCTGTTATACCATCGTTGGAAACAAAGTTTGCTCTAAAATGCTGGAACCTTTTGCTGTGTTCTCAAACTATCAGATTCGGAAAAACTGAAGAAACTGTCACTGTTTACACATTGCTCGTCTTGGTTGTACTCATGCACTACGACAAGTGTGTACTTTCCAGAAATGTGTCTAAATGCCGTTCTATACTTTTCCTAGAACTTTCCATTCATACTAACGGTAAACAGAACAGGTATACTGTAGAATGAGGGTTCGGCCCTTGATGCTGATGAAATTCGTCACTAACACAGCAAGGCGTAATAGACCTGGAGAATTAAAGCAGCCGCTACCCCTTGTTGACCTGCGTTTTCTGGTAGAACCGATAATGGAGTTCTACACTGAGAACTTCGACACTGCGACCACCAGTACAGCTTAGTCCAGCCTGGCATAAACAGTCAATATCCACTTCATATTGGCGGAGCATCCGTATAGTGACTGTAATGTTCTATATGGTCTTCACATCACATCACATCACCTCAGATAGAAGGCCTTTAATAGATGGAGGGGGCTAGTTCGCATTCTTGACACTGCGGTGACTGGAGGAGCTCAGGTTATGTGGCTTCCTCTGGACAACTCGGTCATTTATCCTAGGATCCACTTCCGGGATTCGCACAACCAAATGCGGGCTGTTAGGCGACAATTTTGTCTGGCTTTATTGCGGGTAGTTCCAAAGGAGCTCATTTGCCATCTATTTGAGTACTTTATGCACTCCTGATAATCCAATGGTTTTCATTTTGAGCCTTTGGATCACATGATAGATTTCATTCAATTACTTTTGAATGAGGGTATACGCATCCAAAACCATTGGACCTCGGTTAAATTCAACCTGACTTGGCCTGTCTGTCGAGGCTTTTTTGGAGTTAAGTGGCTAGGGCTTGATGCATTTTCTTGGAGCTCAATTTTAACGGTGGGTCGTTAATAAGGACCAATGAGGCGTACGTTCTCCCAAATGGTACGACGAATTACCAACTCAGACGTACTACCCATGTCAGGTGTCTTCTACATCATTGCTTGAAAGAAGTTATATAGCTTCAGGCCCAACATTTTCTGCACCTGTTCCAGTACGAGAGTAAAATCAACTTATTATGCCCTTCTCAAGAAACTAGTTTGATTTCAGGTCCGTTTAACAGTTTTGAAATGAGGCATGGCACTCCAGAGTGAAGATCGATCTCATTTTTAGGAATATCTGCAGCGGAAACAGCGGTTTCAAACTAAAACGCCTGCCCGCATGAACGCTGAAACGTTCAAATAAAATCAGAACTCCTGTTTAAAACTGTCGTATTTTTCATAGAGTTTTATACAAGATTGTTACTGATGTTGAGCGTTGTGAATGCACACTTCTGAAGCCATTGGAAGGTGAATACATTCTGCGCCTTCCTTGGCATTAACTTGCATTCTATCTATTTCGGCATTAAATGTACTGTGTTCTGGATCGTCTGGAATTAGTTCTTCAGATGTCAACAGCTACCGCAAATCAGCAGGTGCACCGAATTCTGATTATGCAATGTTGTACTAACAAAGATGGGGTAAAAACAGAACCTGTACCGTTGAAACTTAATGGAGATCTGGTGTTTCAGAAGTGACTAGTATTACCGACTTCTCCGTGATCGGGTTTCCCGAAGACTAACCAAGATGGTACGGTGGATAAATATTGAATCTACCACCTAAACAACATGAGTTTCGCCGACTTCGGTGATCAAACGTCTCAAATTCTCGATGACTGCCGGTGTATGGTCAAACTACGGATGCATTCCTGTTGATCGATATACACGAAGCCGTAGAATTTCGCAAAGCTTGTATCTGGTTTGACGTGTTCAGCTTACAGCTGCTCGCCTAACAATCCAGTATTGCTGAAATGCAAGCCGTAAATTACCAATATCAGACCACTGAGGTCGTACCAATTCATGTTTTGCCCTTCGGTCCACAGGTATCCTATGTGTGTTCCAAGATTATTACAGGTTCGGATGGAGTATTGGCTTTTCAGGGTGATTTTAATAATTCACAGTCATGAAAATGAGATGCGTTTACGAATGAAATGGACATTCTTTTGGTTGGTGGAGTGGAATTTCCTCATGGAAGCCTTCAAGAATATGTTCAGTGTCCAAAACCTCTATTGCCCTGGATCCCAGATGAACGCGGATGACCGACAGTCAGATCCTAAGAGCTTAAACTTACTGGTGCGAATACATTCTGCAGAGGATGTGGATCTTCTGCGGTCCATATTCGGATCCGTGTAATGGTACTAGAACGATGGTGCAACCTGTAATTCAAACTCATTCAGATAAGTGAGGAGAAGCCGATGAGTGTGACAGACTTTAAGGGAGCTTAATTGAAAACGGTGTTCATCGTCTGACGGAAGCTCCGTTCGGAACATTCAAGTATGTTATGGTGATGATGAAGTTCCTCTGAGTAGAAGTTTGAGCGGTCGTAAAACATTCTGGACAGTGCTTCGTCTTCACGGCCATGTGTTTCGCCAAGAATTCTCAATAGGCAATGAACACAAGGCTTTCCAGGTTTTAACCGAGCTGACTTCTTTTCAAAGTACTTCTATTCCAGATAACGAGGGAGTGTGCAGGCATTTAAACTGACATTACAAGTTTGTGCATTTGGATTGAAGTACCAACTGATCGTACTGGATATGAGCAGGTCCACGCAGCACTCTTCTGTCATTTTTGAGGAGGCAACCAAACCAAAAACGCAATACAAAGTGTCCAGATTTTGCCAATTTCACAAAACTGCAGGACTAGGGAATACTCATAGAAAAATCTCTCCTCTGTCATCAAAATAATACAGAGACAACCACAAAACAAATCTTGATTATTTTTTTCAAATCTCGATGATTGCGATTCCCCCTTGAGAAGTTACGCTTAAACTGAAATTGCCTAATTTCGCGACACTAAACTCCGTGTGTTGTAACGAGAAAACGAGATCGATCAGAAACTGGAATGAATGATCTGAATAATGTAACATTATGTCGAATATTTCTCAGCCAGATCGGGTTCGTTGAACTAAGTGCACCAATCCTAACACTAGGTGAGAGCCACGACAAGATCAAGAGCGCAGGCGGTCCAAAACTTGAGGCATCTCTAGCAGTGCCTAGTTCAGCACTTTCACTTCCAATCCGCAAATCGATCAGGTAAACAATCCAGATTGATTAGAAATTCTTAACAGAAGAATGTTGTGATAGGTTTGCATGCAAAGCATAGGACACTACGGTAGTTATGCTTTCCTCTGCAAATAAAGCTTGCCAATAAGCTTCGTGATAAACAGTGAACGGGAAAACGAGTGTTTCTCAATCTCTAATTTTCAGGATCGTCTCACCATAATGTTTACTTAACACACGATTGGACAGTGTGTAGAAACTCAAACGTGATTAATTTTTCTATGGTCTTCTTGGTGCCTTTTGTCGCGTAATGCGGTTGGAGTTTCAAACGGAATGAGAATGTCTTAATCGTGACAGATACGTGGATTGATTTAATCTAAATCTGATACAGCTTGTCTTTATGACTTGTCTAAATCTTCTCATCAGCAATCTCTGTTTTCCAATGGAAAATGGGAAAGACGTCTTCCCGGCTTCGACCGTAAATCCTCGACCGATTCTATCTCGCGGCCTCTATCATCGATTCCCATTAACTCTAGTGATAAAAACCAAGTCGAGCAGATAAAAATGTTTGTTCGTCAATTAAAATCGAATTGATCATATTGGTCTTCAATAATCAAAATTCACCGATCGCTTGTTCTGCTGGCTGATTTGATCTAACCTTGTTCATTGACTTTCACATGCGACGTTTTTGTTCACGTCATGGATTAATGTGACCGATGCGATGTCATCGCAAATGTGTTGAACATTCAACAGGTAATATGGATAATCCGAATCCTGATCAAAATTCATTGCACTTAAAATTTCAGTAGAACATTCTGTTCATTTTAATCTCTGATCATGAATGCTGAAAATGCCGTACCTGCTGAGCTAAGCAAGTGGTTAATAAACAGCGGAAAATCTGTTGACAATTTGTTGGGCGAAATACACGGTATCCAGTTTGAGCTAGTCAACCGAAAAGTGGCCTAAACCCCGTTGCATAACACGACCTCGTTTGGAGTAGCCAGTAAGCCGCGAAATTGCTTTCAAAAGGAACGTACTTTTCTCCAAACTTCAGAAGAGCAATTAGGAAAGGATGTTCGAGTATGAACGTTTGAATGACCAAACAGCAATTTTAAAATTCTGCTCATTTTGAACTGCACGCAAATTGGTTTTCAATTAGCTCTCAATGTACCGATTCTGATAATGTTGACGCGAAATGGCGAATCGGAAGTTTCCTGAAGGAGACCTAATGTCATTTGGAGAAGTCATAATTCATGAGAATGAGTACGTGGCAGTCCTGATGAAACAATCAAGTAGGCCAGGATATTTATAACTCTTGTCCACGTGCAACAAATTCGTTTAACCAGTTTTCGTTCACTACGGCTCTCTTTCAAATACGATTCTTCCAATAGTTATATATACGAACTGGAAAGACAATATACCTGACCACGTGTTCTAGTGTGAATAAGGGGATTTGCCATGCATTTGACCAGGAAGGTAGATTCGATGGACGGGTAGTAGATGTCGTTGGTCAGAAAATCGGCTTTTATCTAACTGAGTCTAGTTAGAACCCCTTGCACGCATCTCACTTATCTATACGGGATCATAGCTACACGGTGGATGGATATGATCAAGTGGTGATAGGTCCTTGGGGAGTTTATCTTTTTCTAGCGGTTGTAGCTAAATGGGTTATATATGTACAGAGATAATGGGAGCTTGTATGGTCCTGCCAATCTGCCAAGTGAAAACGTTGGCGGGATTTTGAAGTGTATTTGAACGCGTGACTTTCACGTTAAACTTTCACGATGGTGACTGCATGAACACAATGGGTTTCTATAAATGTACAGACAGATAATTGCAAACTTATCGTGGCAGATGGACTGGTCAAGAGCACAATATCTAAATGAGCAGGTTATCGGTGTGCTTACTTCATATTTAGTGCCCTGCATGCTCGACTTGTTATGATGCGCTCCAACTCCATTTTGAAAGCGAATTCAGTTAGATTTGAAAGATGCACTTCAAATTTGAAAGTGCGAATAACATAATGAGTCTTCTTCATTACACAACAATAGTCCGACACTAAGCACTGTTCATCCGTAAGATCGAAGTTTGCAAACACTAACCATCCGACATATATGTTTAACAGTGATGCGCTTGATAATCTGATTTTCTCAGGCCATTGTTTCATTGGCCCTAAAGCAATGCGAAAAATTAATGTCAGAAAACGATAAAGGATCTTACTTGAATGTTATCATTTACGCAAATTAGAATGTTGTCCAATCAGAAATTCTGCGGTCCGTCATCAATTATTACTACTAGAGACTAATTACTCGAAAGTGTTTCTGATATTGCATTATAACGGCAGTCTCCTCCAATAGATGTAGTTGTGGGTATATTGATGAAAAGAAGAACGATTGCTATCAAACAAGCTAACAATATTTTCCGTTCCACAAATATAAACTAGACACTATTTGAAATCGTTCCCACCGAATTCATTGTGTAGACATACATTTTCCACCAAATGTTCTCAGGTTTTTAGGATCTAGTGTGTCTAGGCAGAATAGGACACACGAGTTCAACAGCCCATGAAAAACTTTGTAAATCGAATTCATGGGATAGCTGTAAGCACAGTCATGGCATACAAAGGTGTCACGATTTGCCATCGAAGAATTCACCAATTCTGGGATACCTGTATGATATTTAGCAAATTGCTTGTCCGTATACATCAGACAAGACATACCTGAAAACATCTTGCATTACGCAGGCAACCATTTGTACAAATTAAACGAATTGGCGGTCTGTTGGTTTTTCACTTGTAGATAAAATTTCGATTTCATCTTATGCAGTCCGCAGTTGTATATAGTGAAATGAAAATATCTTTCTTTTGAATATTCTGTACAAATGCGATGAAATTGGTTACACGTAGATTGATGATAACATATCGAAACTGAAACATGTTCCTCGAATACAGAAAGCTACCGCGCATTTTCATCGCAGGCTGGTCAGTCCCCTCAATCACAATGATAACCTCTGCGGATTGAAACGTTTCGCTCTGTTCCCTTGGGGAAAACCCGAAGGTCATGGCGACGCCATAAGCGCCGCAGGTTCGCGAAAGCTGCTCCGGGTTTCGCAAGTTGTCAGGTGATCTCTTTCCAAAATCCTGTGCCTGTGCCTGTGCTTGTTGCTCAGCCAGGTGATGTCATCAAAGTTCTCTAGGTCAGAACGTTATTCTCAAGCGAGCATTTTGAATTTGACATCAAGTAGACCAGGTTTAGAGTTGAAGTGAATTAGGGACAGGGGACAGACGTTTAATATTCAACTGCTGATGATGATGGCATTAACTCCATTCCTCAACAAACAATGCTGTAGTGCAGACCTGCAGGAGGATAGAAAGCTGCTGCGGAAGGTTTCAGATGGCGGTGATAGTTGGCCGTTGCAAAATGAAGCAACAATTTTCGGAGGGTGAAGATTTGATCAGTACACCACGGCCAGCGCAAGCCCAGCCGGTTCCTCACTAATACCCATTTGGTCAACCGGTTTACTTTTCCAACCCTACTCAAAGATTGGGACATCAGTTGATTAACCCCTTGAAGAGGGTATCTTCTCGAAAAAACAATACTTGGAAAACTTCACTTCAGTTTTTTCCACCGTTGCGTTGATTTCTTATCTCATCTCGAATCTAGTTTCATCATATTCGCACCATCAGGGGTGAACTGACTTGCGTGAAGATGTTAATCTTGAGCAGAAATCCAGGCAATTGTACCTTAGGAGGCAAATATTCGTCACCGGAACAAAAGGCAGAGAATCACCATGGAAGCAGTTAGTGTTGACAAGAGATGTACGCACTTGGTGTGAACTTATGTTAAAAGCTAATGAAAACGCCGATTTAACGTCACACCGAACTAATCCAGCGTTTATTTGGAAGGTGACCAGTAGGGAGATGTTTAGTTACTTCTTTCTCTCAGGATCCAATGGGTTCATGGTGGCTTCGTACTTCTCCGGCATTAAATCGCAAATCCTCGTAAAACAACAGTGATTGTCAAACCAGAATAAAATAAAACGTGCTTCGTTCCTCATGTTTCATATTGCAACCTGAGTTGTTGGATCTATTGGTTGTTCGTGTTTGTGCCAACTGAAAGATCGCTAGTACACTGAATGTGGCAAGTTTATCATTTCAAATGATGGATAGAACAGCAAAGTTGCAGTCGCTGGTCTACGCATTGGAAGTAGAGGAGGAAATAATTTACAGTCATCACAAACCCAGCCAAAAGTTTACTATTCGAGGTTACTCATTGTTAATGCATCTAAGCGAGGACAGAAACTAGCGAACTCACCTGAAACGACTAGTAAAATTTGGCCTGAGGTTGTGATGACTGTAAATTATTTCCTCCTCTAATTCCAATGCGTAGACCAGCGACTGCAACTTTGCTGTTCTATCCATCATTTGAAATGATAAACTTGCCACGTTCAGTATACTAGCGATCTGTCAGTTGGCACAAACACGAACAATCAA
>LUCM01007509.1:43344-53417 GCA_008360955.1 Fasciolopsis buskii
AAAAAGAGAGAGATGGTAATCAATAACAGTCAGCCTAATTGATTTGTTTTTTTTCCACAGTGGAGATAACGCGCGGTGATTATGTAAGACTAGTTCGACAATCTACGAGAGATGACACTATGATGGTTGTTCCGTGAATGAAAGAGTGTCGTGTGCATTTTGTTGTGCCTCCAAGGCATACAGAAGTTGTGGATATTTTCGCAATTTGTGTGACGACAGGACTAGGCGAAAAACGAAGGCAAGCACAACTCGGAACGAATGGATGCATGATGAAGTTCATGTATAAAATAGAACGCTATATCGCCAATGCTTTTGTATGCTCGAGACATTGTGAATTACCAAGTCAGTCTTGCGCGGGTGGACTGGAGTCACTCCACAGGAACTTCAGCGAGCGCGAGCGGGTCCTCTGGCGAAATGGATAGACTGGGGTGGCAACCTTGCAGCATCTGTGTAAGGTGATGTCAAAGAAGGAATATATATTTGTTGAGACCATCAAGTAGCGAAACTGATAAAGCACAGGGAGACATCTCGAGCGAGACACCTGACCTCTCGAGTCTGCAGGTCAAGTGCTCTGCCAGCTGGCGCTGCGCCTCCGCTTCGAATGTACGACCCACACGAAAACAACACACACAATACAACAATTCATACATATGAGCATGCAAACAATCCATTATAACAACCAAATGTCTAAATACCCGGTCTCATCTTCCTCTTGAGCGCGACAGCGTCCGGTTGTCGATCTGAAAAGTGATTTAAATACTGCTAACCATATAATGGCTGTGTTGTGCATACGTTTCAAGGAAATAATTGTTGAGACAGAATCACTTTGCAAAGAAGTCAGGTGCGTGATCGTCGTTGTCTTCGCACTACTGATGGGATATGGTGAGAGAATTATCTTCGTAATTTATGAGTAGGATGTAGTGCATCAGGTTGCAGAGTGCGGTCGATTAATCGGGTACCGAATGTGAATAGGTAAAGGTTGTTTGGGGTGAGATATATTTCAAATTTTAGTTGCACAGTTATATACAGACTAATGACTCTCTATCAGAAATGTGAATACCAGCAGCATGTGGACTAGTCTTCGACCGAAGATCGACGTCTGAGTTTGAAGTTGAATAACAGCACACATCATCTAGTGACAAGGAGTATAATTGTTTTAGGAAGATACATCAAAATATTAACCTGTCGTCGAATCCAGAGTAATCACATAATGATGAATAAAGACAGGGTTGTACGTGAACTGAAGTTTACATATTAAACGATTGAAAATTTGTTTACCTTGGCATCAAATCGTTCCTGTGCTTTCGGTAAAGTCAAGAATTCTCGGTTAACAAACTAGGCCGGATCCCAAGGTCAATCCACTTAGGTGACAACGAGGGATACAGGCTTACAGTCCTCCATTCGAGAGAACATCTGTAGAATCCGATTCAAGACCTCTTTGATTTTGTGTACCACCTCAATTTGGGAGGAATGCATACGAAATATGGAAGAAAATCGCACATTTTTACATTTGTGCTAATTGAATTGACAGTCGTTCATCATTGCGTGCACCACATCGAAACGTGTTAGGTACATGTTCTTGGGATAGGGCGCTTAAAGTTTCCCAAAATATGTACCAAACAGGGCAGTCGAAGAAGATCCCGAATCCATGGGTAAATAATATTTTGCTTTCAGCCAAACAAAACGATGGGTAGGCACCCAAAGAACATTGGGCACTTTCATCCAAGTACATGCAGATACATAGAAGATGTTTGTCATGATTTGCGCCTAAGAATTTGAGAAAAATGCAGCAAAAACGCCTACAGATAGGAAAAGAAAGTGGAATTTCTCAAATGTAGCAAACATGGTAAGTGTGCTTATCAATTAGGAAACTAATTATTTCTGTCCATATAAACTTTACATCGTTTCGCTTTCGTATTGTTGCGTGTACCATCTCTCCTGGTCCTGTTTACCAAACATCAGCCTATGTTTCTCTGTCCGATTTTGATTTAACTTTTGTAAGTCTAATGCTAATGGTAATCGCCCAAGAACAAGCTCAGCTACAGAATATCATCCAAAATTGAAGTGTTGTCAGCTGCAGACATCGATCCTTAATAGTGGTTCCCGGTATAATTGTTCAAAATAAAGGTTTCTAAAGGCACGAGATGTGACGATCGGGCGGTAAAACTACCAGTCGTCCCTCAGTCAATCAGCTAGTGGGAGTACAAACATTCTGTCAAATGATGTCGTGTCCCTCCCAGTGAAAGTCTTAAACTGAACGCACTGACAGTGAATCTGTGGCCTGAAATGACCGTTGCATTGGCCCTCTCTGTGGCTGTGGCAGACTCATTCGCCGTGGATGTGGCGGTGGACGTGGCTTTCGTCACAACTTCAGCGGTTCTCGCGACTATCACTATTGCAATGGCTTAGTAATGCCTGTAGACACAACTGTAAAATGAGGGATTCAATTCTTTGTTATTTGTAACTTAATCAATTATGTCACTTGGTCATCGAATTATTTGACCAGATCTTTCAATCTACTGCTGCTAACACGGTTTGATTAACGAATTTGTGTAGGTGATGTGCAATTAATTGGTGGTACTTTGGCTACCAGGACATAAGTGATCTATGAATGGGATTTTACTGGTGAGAATTAACGGCCCGTGACCGTGACCGTTGTTACGGTTATCTTGTCCACAGCCATGGCCTCGGCGACTGTCACGGCAACATCCAATGCAACTGCAACGTTCAACGACACAGTGAAATTCACGGCGCCTATCTTTCGTATTCACTTATAGTATGCAACTCAAAGATGACGCTAGTTTATTTTATGAAAGCTACAAACCAGAGTTCGGAACCTGGATGAATGTGAACTAATTCTCATTCCGTTCATTGAAGTAAAATATGTTTAAATATCAAGGAGGATGAATTTTCTGATCACCTCTAGAAACAAGTTACAATAATTCCAACAAACTCCCGTTTTCTGTAAACGACGGATACGGTATCTCATCGCCCACCATAAAATATCTTGGAGCCGCAGGTTCCCACAAACATTCACGGTCCATGCAGGTTAACAGAGTACTCCGTACAATCGGAAAACTGCCGCTTCCCCTTTCAGACCAAAAGTGCTCACCCTACATTATGGATGCATTTTAAAACTTGCAACTGCTAATCTCATTCTCCACTGGCTTTACTACTCCCCAGCAAACTCTGACGTTTTGCTTGCTCATCACATCCCTTAAACAACTCCGGGACTTGAAGTGGTGTTCAAGGCTGCGCTTAATAACACCATCATAAAAGAGCAATTTGTTTCTTGTGGTAGTTTTACCTCAAAAATTCTCTATCATGTGGATGATTCCTCCCTCCATAGTAAACTTGACAAGGCTGAATCTACACCCTTCACAAACTCAACGTCTGTTCACTGGCACAGATCAGCATCCCGTTATTCTACTTCACTGTATTTCACCAATCTGCTTGTTGATCACGAGAACGTTTTCACAGAACTACAAGTCAGCTTGATTTCTAAACGATTATTAATGCGCTCTTCAAGTACCGCTATCCTGCTGACATTGTGTACATCAAACAGCCTTCTTCATGAGCTGCCTGAAGCATCAGTGTGTTGGAAAGGGTATGCTCCGAGAGGGACGAGCCGGCAAGCTTAATCCATGTGCGTGAATTGGCATAGAACAGTATAAAGTCCCATTGGGTCACATGTGTAACGAACCGCAGCTTTGCTCTGAAAACTGAAAAGTTACTCTTTTTGGGTGCACAAAGTAATTGTTGATTTGGGCTGCAGTGAAAGTTAAAGCGTTGGATGAACGCATACCAATCTGTGGTCTGACTCACTGCGATTTCTGGTAAAACTGCCTCCCATTTTCCGACCGATGTTATTGAGCCCTGTCCTACCATTGTTGGAGAAAGAAGTCAGCAGGTACCCTTCTGGAAGCAGGCGCTGGTGACGATCAGTCGACTGAAATATCTGAACTTGAGCAACAGATAACCACCTTTGAAAGGATCAACAAGTTGGAATTTCGGCACTGTGTTAGGCATACACATCTACTAGCCCCATGCGAGCTTTCCGGTTGAGAATGAAGACATGGCTAATTAAGCTGCAGAGCTCACCCCAGAAGTAATTCAAAATATATCTTGGTTTGCAAGATTCGAACGTAAGCAGCATTTGTATGATATGTTCAATGAGAAATCCAAGGAGAGGTCTTCTGGTGGATGACAACTCAAAGGTTTGTGAGCCACAGAATTCATTCCTGCTATTAATTTTCTGAAAGAGTCTGTCCTTTTTTCAATTTTTAGAAATTGACCTTTTTCTAAATAATGCGCGGTTGAACATTTCTGAATGTCCGCGAAAAGATTCATAATAGCCCGTTCCCTGATTGGCTAGCCCATACATCGATCAACGCCACCCAACAAAACTATCTAAACGATAGAGCTCACTTGAATTCTGAATTGTGTTAGTGAGCCACCAACAAACGCGCGGCAGTACTCTGTGTTCATCTTCTCTCTTCCGCTAGCGGGCTGGGCTAGCAATTCGTATTTCGCGCCGCTTATTGTTCCTTGTGGCTGCTCATTCAAGGGAGCAGCAGATCTGTCCCATTCGTTGTGCGACTACGGGCCTTAAGTCTTGAGCCCTAACATTTTGTGTCTCCAACCTTTGTGTGTGTGTTCGTGTCCTACTAGACTACAGGCTGTGTTCTTGCTCCCTTGATATCTTTCGTCGCGAGTACTTATGTCTTGTGATTCGGTGTGTGCACTGACCAACCAAACTCGGCAAAGTAAGAGTATGGTCACATCAAACTGAGTGTCTATAAAATACTGAACAATGGAACGTACTTCACGGATAATTCAGGACTGCTAGAATCTTGGGGTATTAACGTGTCCAATCTATCCGACGCTCGATTGGGTGTGCAAAGCTGTTTGTCTGGGTCCGTGTTGCGGGTCCAAGCTGGATGACAGAGGAATCATAATTCTCAAAGTCCCCATGGTTCTGTTCATTTCAGTTCTGGGAACTACATGAGCGCGCTCCCGAACTAAGAACTCACTCCACTCATCATATTATTCCTTACACGACCACTCTGCGTCATGTACGAAAATTTGACAAGGAAGAGCTACACAAAAGTCGTCTAAGACACCCCATTTTTATGTATCGTCAGCGCATTCAGAAAAATGTTACCATTCTTTGGTGCTGATATGTGAGTCTAATGACCGCACAAGCGTAAACACAGATCAAATGTTTGTTGAGTGAAACTAGAGAACAATCAAGTTGTCTAGCATGCCAGTGTTTGTTGCGGCAGTGATGAGATTCGAAAGAACTAGCCGCTCTTCCGTGAGACGGTTTCTCGTAACAATTATTCAACGGCTGACACGATACTACGGTCAAATAAGTTAGGCTATGAGATAAAGAGATGTGCATGTAATATGAATCCATCTCATTTTGCGCAATTAGGAGTCTCAGACTTTCTCGCAGTTCCATCATAAAATATTCAGAGTTAGATGGAAACAGGAAATTTCCACATCAGTCGTACAAGAGAAAATCCACTGGGGATCAGTGTAGCATCAAAAAACGGAGAGCATCTTGGGGTACCAATTACAAGTAATTATGCGAGCAGACATCGATAAGTGGCTGTGCCAACACGAATTGTCTTTGTTAGTTAAGGGATATCCTGGGATTAAAACCAATTCCGATGAGACATCAATTCAAAACCGAAAACAGTATATGAAAATCAAGAGAAAACATGGATTCAGCAATGACAAAACAAGGAACAAGCGGCGACAAAGGCAACGATTAGGTGGAAATGGAATAGCTGAAACTTTGTATGGACAGACCATAAGACAACAAATGAATACCGGTTAAACAGGAAACAAAAATCGGTTCAGTTCAGCTGTTAGAACTAATAACCATGTATGAACTTATTTTAGTTTCGGTTGCTTCGATCAGCACCAAACAGTAGCGCGGAGAAGAAATAACCATGAGTAGGAACTACGAGGAAGCAGGAAAGTGAAGAATAAGACAACATTGCCAACAGGGGCAGTTACCATGTCGGATAGGGTCTCCAACCATCGTTTTCGGGAAACTCGTGGAGCGCAAGTTGGTTGTTCGATTAGAAACACACGGCACAGTCAATTGGTCACCCATCCTGACTTATCCTACAACTATTCCTCACCTCGATCAACAGCGTTTACCGGAGTCGATTTGTGAAATTTCTTTACGACATGCGACATGCACGTGCGCAATTAAAAGACCATGCTTTATAGCCACCAGCGCCCATAACACAGGAGCATGGAAAACGGCATCCATGAACCTAGAACTTGAAGCGGCACACATAAGCACTAGGTTTCATTAGGTCGGGATTGGTAATTTGCCGATCGACGGTGAGTAGCCGTCTGCAACCGAGATGAGTCCCCAAACGCTGTCGCGTATAAGCTTTCACAGTCTTTGACTGTTATCTGGTGCGTCCGCTTCCTCCATCTCTTCGACTACCTTAATTCCCCAGTTTTCGCGCTCATTCTTACACCTTATTGTCGGCTAACACTGCAACTGTCGATGCACCATATTCGCCTTTTTGCGGTTAGGGAGATGGCAATTTTGCTCGATTAGACTCAACGACCCTTATGATATCCAGTGTCTTCGACGAACGCTAGATCTATCATGGCCGATTTACACAGTTGGATAAGCTCCATGACCGTGCATTATTTATTACCAAGCTAGTTTCTCAATGGTCCTGCGGCATAGAAGTGCGGCAATCAAGGTAGAAAAGGCTAGGTTTCGAGGCATCTCGATGGAAGCGTGGCATAAACTATAGGAGGACATCATGTTTCGAATAATAATTATATATCTTCATTAATTGAAGGAAGAAGACGCAATGTGAAACAAGAAAGCTAGATATATCATAATAATTTGCAAATAAAAAGTAAACGCAGTCTCTGTGACCACATTTCCCTACGGTTGCATAAGTCTATATAAACAAAAAAATCAAAGAAATAGGGAGTGAACATACACAGGCGGGAAAAGATCAAATGATTCTGCAACCAACACACGAACCACAGTCTTATTGTACAAGCGGACATCGTCAATCATTCTGGTTCGAAAGAAAATGGAAACACGATCGGCACTGTCGCGATTCATTGTCATCTACTTCAGTGTTTCCAGCCACTTATTTGACGACTCTTTTGGACTCCAACCGCGAAGACATGGGACAAATATTTTATTAAATTTTGCTGCACATTTTCTCATCCCGCGTTGCTACGCCAACTGTTCACCTCCACATGGCTTTTTCCATTCCTTGGAAGGAACACAAAATAGAGCACGACATGGTATGGTAGACGAGACCCAACCAGCATAGTCCACCAAGTTTCATACGATAAAACAAGCTATTCGAAGGGGTGGAACCAAATAGTAGGTTACTGACTTCCGCATTACTCACCCAGTCAGTCCATCCAGTCCTAGTCATAAAACGTAGACATCGGTGGTCGAAAATCGCTAGCCAACGAACAACTCCAACACGAACATTCCATGTCTCGCAAACGTAAAACAGAACTGAACACACTGCAGCACAGTACACTTTACACGATCTTTCAACCTCAGTGAAGTATCATGGCGACGCCAAAAGTGCTTCGAATCCAGAGTTAGCGGCCCGAGTCTTGGATATACGCGATTTTACCTCCAACGCCGGACTATCGTTTTTGGACAATCAACAACCATGGTAGCTGAAACTGTCTACAGTCGTTATTTCTTCTTCATCCGGCATCAAGTTCGGCGCTGCTGTCGTCCCGTCCTGTAACAGTCGTTTGCACTTTATAGGTGCAAAGCACATGCCAAATGAAGAAACTAGCCTCGAGAGTTTTACCAGTTCATATTGTGCAGGGTCCGTGACTCATTACAAGGACAAAAATTCGTTTGAGTACTCCAGATCACACAAGTTCCCTCGGTTTCTCAGTCCGGCTGCTGCAGTTTGAAGACCTCCCGAAGTATCTTTCGTCACCTCGTCCATGACGAGGTTAAACAGGAATGGAGGACTGAGACACACCTGTCGAACGGCACCAGTCGCTTCGAATGAGCTACCTAATTCGCCGTGTACCTTCGCGCGAGTAAAATGCTCGCGACAGGTTCACGAACTTCGACCGCATACTCTTTTTGGTGGAGAGCACCGAATAGCGCTGTCCGATCGACTGAGTCAAAAGCACCTGTCAAGTCACGAAAGTCTGCGATCGTAGGGCAGTGTTGTGTGTGGCACGTCGCGCGTATCTGTCGGAGAGTGAATATCTGGTCAATGCAACCCCGGCCTGGCCGAAATTCGGCCTGTTGTTCGCGGAAATCGCTCTCGCAAATTGTTGTCAAAAGGTGCAGCGTTATCTAAGCTGATACCTTAATAACCATTGCAACTAAACTAATCCCGCGATGATTGCTGCAGTCTTTCCGTGTGTCCTTCTTGAAGATCGGTACAATCAGTGACTCACCCCACAATAACGGAATACGCTCCTCGTTCCAAGTATCATGAAGCAAGGAAGAAAGTGATTTCGCCAGAGCGTCACCACCCAAATTGAAAAGAATTGAGGGAAGGTCGCCGAGACCAGCTACCTTTCCCTTCTTCAGAAGCCGAATATTTGATTGCACTCCCACTTCCTTTGTCAGGTCAACAAGCACATCCCTAGTGTTTGCAGCTCAAGAAGTCGGACCAAATACGGTCCAGACTTTGCTACCTACCATGGATGAGCTATCCATTCTTATTGCACATGATGTCTCTAACCGAGATTCGTCGCCCAACGCTGTCGCGCATAAGCTTACACAGTCTTTGACTGTTATCCTTGCAGTTAGGGAGCTGGCAGTTTTGCTGGATTAGACCCAGCGACCTTTACGAGATCCAGCGTCTTCGATGAACGCTAAATCTAGAACCACGGGCGAAATCTGCTGCCAAATGCATAGCCCGCTTAATTTGATCCCAGTGCTCGTTGCAGTTCTTATTTCCTAGGAGAGATTTTGTTCGTAGATTTTGCGAACAACCGAATTACATAGACGTTCGACACACAATCGTGTTTGTGGACTGCGTCGATGGCCGCTGAGCTGCATCAAAATCGGCGTCAAAACCTACCCATATTCCGATTCGACGAACGTGGTCGGGTATGATCTACAGTTCTGGACAGAACCGCGTCATTAATAGCTAACTGCATAACGGTCACTTTGATTCAGCACATCCCTCGAGTTAGAGCGCAATATCGTTGTGCGACGCAAACTGTGTTGGAAATTGGTACTACAAAGGAATAAGTTAGTGTTTGCACTAAATTGGAGGAGTCTTCTTCCGTTATCCTTTCGCCAAGGGGGTATTGCTAATCGCTTACCTAAAGCGGGCTCCAATACACTAAGCTTTCCAACTTGTGCATTAAAGCAATTTGCTAATACTACAGTGTCAGAGCATTTGCTCTTTCGAATAAGAGTGGCAAGTTAATCCTAAAACTCGTCTTTCTCCATTTCAGTGCTGCAGTCTGTTGGAGCGTATACCGAGATAACAAATAAAATACGCTTAGCCCTACTGTCTTTCCGGATGCCCAGTGATCCCTACAGTCTCACGGTGCACAAGCAATTGTCGACTGGTATCCAGTCTAAAACGGTTACTTCAGCCTTCTCACTAAAGTTGATCTATGGCCTGAGGTTCTTCGTCCCCGTAAGGGCGAAGAAAATACCTTGACGAGACGTTTGGCGCAGTCAGCTGAATCACTCTACTGGAATCGTGAGTCCGTGTTTCACTAAAGCAACAGAGTCAAACCCGCCTGTTGGCCAACCTGCAGTAAAGTATGCACATTGAAGGAACCGAGATTCAGAGGGTGAAGAGTCTTGAAAATATGTGGGCTAACAGACTGGAAACCACCTTCTACACTGCTTGACAGCAAACCATTGCAGGTATCGGACGTGTGACCAATAGGGATACCATAAAGAGGCAGAAAAAGGCAACGAGATTGGGTTGGAGACGGAAGAGACAGGTTGAATAAAAGAAAGGGAATTGTGAGCGGTATCACACTTAGCGTTACCCACCCCTTCTGTGTTCGATGCCATGGGCAGCGCGGTCCTGATTATCACCCAACTTTGA
>LUCM01007509.1:58529-71188 GCA_008360955.1 Fasciolopsis buskii
CAACATAGACAAATGGCGATCCTTGGCTGGTGAAACTGTATGTGATAGAATTGGAGAGCCTATTGGTGGTGAGCAGCAGATCCTTGAACGATGGGTTGCATACTTTGAGAAACAATTCAGCTGCACATGCGCCATCGTTGTGTTTGATGCTTCCGCAACTACAAAACCCAGGAATATTCCCCGTGGCTTGCTTAAAGGATAGTGTAGTCGGGTCGAATATTCAACTTCCGAAGAGAGGAAAAGCGGCCGGTCCGGACGAACTTCCTTCGATTCTTCTAAATTGAATGGAGAGGTTCCAGTTAAAGTACTTGCCTCCTTGCTTTGTAATATTTAGATCGAGGAACGTATCCCGTTATCGTGGAGTGATTCACTGATTGTACCCATCTTCAAGAAGGGCACATGGAATGGATACGTTGAATCATCGTCGCATAATTTTAATGGCGATATTTAATTATGACTTATTTCGATAGCGCCACGCCGTTTGTCACCGGTTCGCGGGAGTAACATCCGCAAACAACAGACAGTTTGCATCCAGGTGGCGGTTACATCGATCAAAATTTCCGTTTTGCCAGTTACTCAAAACGCCTCCCCAACACACTGAGAGCCATCAATACTGTTTTTTCAGCCTGAAAAGCAAAATTTTCGGCGGTGCGCGATAAGCGTTCTATCTCTCCATTCTTGTTCAAATTCCTCATCGATAGGGTGGCGGAGAAAGTTTTAAGAGGACTCTGGGATATAGACATCGAAACGGTGTTTTGCCGAATCTGCAGACTATGCACAACGTGCACTAGACAGACTCACTAGGTATACTGCTTCATTCGGCTAGTGCTCTTCAGGTTCAAAGTGTGAAGTGTCGCTATAAAAATATTTCCATAAATCTATTCGTAAGCCGTGTGCCTTTAAAATCATGGCGAAGCACAAAATGAGTAAGTAAAACGAAGGAATGTGCCGTGTTCCCCAAACATGCTATTTCTTCCGTTCTCTATTGTCAAATCAACCGCCATCCATCGGGATCCATGAGTCCTGTGTAGAGCAAATGCTCAACCAGGAGTAAAGGTTTGGCTCAGGAGATTCCACCAGGAGCCAGCGACCAAACGGTCCAAACCACATGACAGTAGCATAATTCTTTGATGACCACTGGCTGATTGTTCAAATTCTGCGTTCATCGGATGAAGCCAGAAATCCTGGATACCCGATATACCCCTTTCTCCATAGATCTCTGTCAGTTTTGAATCGGAGCTTAACCATCTTCCTTCGATTCACTCATAGTACTAGACAACATGGTTTATGATTCCGGTCAGTTGCCTTCATCTTCGCACTTTGGTGAGAACAATAATCATAGAAGTCAGTGACTAGGATTCCCCCAGTTGAGGTTGTTTGAACAGCGTGATTATCTGGGAAACCCGCGAGGACAATTCAGGGCAATCAGCAGATTCGAAGCCTGAAACACCGACCCCGACCACCTGAGGAATCTGAAGTGACGCGGGTACTACCGATTCTCACACTCCACGGGGGGCTACTCACTTGGTCGTCTTATATTTCTCGGCTACTAATAGACCAATGATGGTTGCAGGACGGGCACGCATATACCCAAGGATCAAAGGGTGTAAGTTCTGAAGCACTTGTTGAAAGCTCGTGCGTGCTGCGCAGCAGTGCCCCCAGTTCTCTTGTGTGGAAGCGAGGCATGCAGTTTGCATACCAACGACGTTTATCCTTTAGTTTTTCATCACCAATATTTGGGTGGCATCACCACGATTGAATGAAGTGACCAGATGGGTAAGCGTGGGGATTAAGAATCTGGTATTGGGTATTGGGTCAAAGAATATGCTATCACAGCCCAACAAGTTCGTTGGGTCACGTATTGCGTATAGCGACCACTCGTCCACTTTCCGTTCCTCCCGCGACTGACAAAAGTCACGTGAAGATCAACAGATGGCATGTTAGTGTGAACTGGAAATTTGCAGTGGACTTCGGAATAGCGGATGTTTCAGGTCTTCATTGGTGAGGTCCATCCAGTTGACCGGAGACATTGAAAAATATGGCAACGAATGGTGAAGAGCGCAATTGGGTTGTCAATTTCCAACAAATGTAAATGTTTACTAAGTGCACCTGTGCAATTTGACCGTATTCCATGTTTTTGCTATCACGACTTTCGTTTCTTTTCTCGCACTCGTAACTCCACGTCCCCATTCCATACGCACCCTCTCTATGGTATCGTAAAGCTATGATGGAAAGGCGTCGGGCCGTGAGGCTTGCCCTGCTTGATGGTTATCGATGAACAATGACGTATCCCTGTTAATGCGATCCCGAGTATCCTGCAATGAAACTGATGCATGATGGAATATTTTGTGCTGTGCTGTTCCAAAGGTTACCTGACTCATTCTCGTTCACGCCCCAACTAATATCTAAAATCGCGATCTAAACCCCTTCTTAGGCATGAATTTGACAATTAGACCGTTCCAAGCGGGAAGTTCGGCATCACCTGATGCCGCACTCTAAAAACATTCACCAGTTTGCGTTCTTTGATTTGCACGCACCATAACCCCCAGCTGGAATACCTCCAGACTGCCATCTCTCCCTTTTTTCGTTCCAGTTATGTGTGTTTGCACCCAAGTCTCGCCAAGGGTCTACCATGCAGTTTCGGGCCTCATCCTCGCACGTCTCAACATACCGTGAAAGCAAGCCGACCCAAGGTTCAGATCAACTATCCCAGGACGGACAAGTACGATCTGCTCCACGACCACGATGAAGTGGACATTGCTTCTAATCCGCATGAAATACCAACGTAGAATGATGACCCTGTCGCAAGTCTGTCTGGATATGGAGGCCACAACGTGATCCACGAATCCCGAGACCCTTTGAACGGACAAGTCCTCGCAGTTGCACAGATTTACTGTTGGAGCTACCCGCCTGTGGCCAACATGCCCAGATCGACATCCAATCGCCACGAAGGTACCCACACTTAGATCCCTGCTCCAGATGCCGCTACCATCGTCTACTGCGAACATCATCTCCAATTTTCTCCTCTACATCCGCGGCTCTCACCATACCAACATTTGCTATCAGCTTAGCCTCCAAACGCAAACAAAAAAAGCAAAGAAACCCGTTTTTGTTTCACACTGGCTTACCAGCATCAGATATATCATTGAACGCTTATCACATCAATTCTCAATCTACAATGCCGACGAAGTTTTCATTCCTCATGTCTTCGTACAATGGCTATTTAAAACTCTCCACTAGTGTTCTTCGTTCCTCCGCGTTTTCAACAGGCTTTTGTCTATTTTCTTGGCTCCATGGTACGTGATAAAATAACCGACGTTCTTTCATATCCATTTAGATGCAGGATACCTATAGGCCACCAGTACTCTTCTCGCCAGCTGTTTTCGTCCGTCGACAAGCTTTTGTCTCGCATTCAAGGACTTTGGAGACTTTCTTCATGACAGTTCAACATTCATGCCCATTTTATAGACCCGTTAAATCCGATTAATGCGGACACCGAGTCCGCCGCCGTTGTCCAGTTGAACTCTGCATTGCGATACGCATCATTGGTGCGTATCAAAAACGTGTTCCTCTTGGCATGTCAGTTTTTCCAGTTCTTCTCATTTTGCACCCAAATATTTACTTGCTTGTTTAATGTGACTTGCGATATTCCTATAACATTTGATCATGCAACCAAGCGTGCCTATCGAAATATCCGATAAATATACGAATGTATATATACTTTTCAGGGACTGTAGCCGGCGATCCATTAATCACCGAAAGCACACCTAAATACCACATTATCTCCTTTGCACATCGATTGCTGAAGTTCTTATATTCCCTTGATATCTGGTGATCATTCTTCTAGCATTGAGTGGCACTGCCCCACTCTGTGCCAAGTAGCCTGTCTCACAAGCACAGTAAAACCTCATAAAAGCAAATATCGTAAGTCCTTTTCAAGGCACATTAAGTCTCACCGTTAATTTCGGAAATGATGAAGTCCCGCAACAAAAAATTTTCTAGTTCGGGCTAACCCTGTTTATATCACATCCCAAAGGGTCACCACCCGCTTCGATACACGTCGATGGATCTTTGCAGACACATTCGGCGCACACAGGGTTATTTGTGAATCAAATGGACCATATGGCTCTCTGCATCTGCACCAAAAGCTTTGTGAAAGCGACTCCAAAACGTGAAGCTCATGGCTGAAGATATTCATGTGGAAGTGCCTGCTGTACTGAAATTCTTGAAGCAACTACCAGTCAAATCAATTTAGTGTTTTATCTCATCAATGTTTTGTTTGCTTCAGTGTTTGTTTGTTTGCAGCCACCACGAAATTTTGTCACTCACTGCTTTGGGACCCGCTGGAACCACGTGCGTTTTTGTAGATTAACATCAACTTTCATTTCGAATAGCTGTGATAGCAGGTCTGAGGCTCGTTTGGTCTTGTGAACTGGATAATTTTATAATGCATTACTTTAGGTTTTGCGGCAAATTTTATTTCATATTAAGTATTTGCCCTCGGTTATGCATCGCTGAAGCGGTGTTTGCAACACTGAAATTGGCCAACTTCGAACGAGCAAACATTCGAAATGATCAGAATGGGATCACAAATGCAACAAGACCAGGAATTAACCTGCACGTCTCTGGTAAATGTTTAGTGCTTTTGATTACCGTGAGCCAGTAAGAATCCTCATTTCTGTCAGTGCCGGTTTTTGCTTTAGTAATATCGGCCGTAGGGACGATGATTGATGCAAGATTAGGATTGCGTAAATAGAGGCAGCTTGCTGCCACTAAACAGCAAGTCGAGATAGCAGAATCACGTTGTGGGAGGTTGGGATACCTCCCGTTGAAGATCAGTCGGAAGACATAAGTCGAAACGACAGTAGATATCACGCACTGGTCAAACAAGTCGTTCATTCAGCTCAGTCGACTTTTGACTCACCCAGGGTTGAGTTTTCGACGTTCGGCGGGTGCTCCGAGTAGTACTGAAAGTTCATGGAACAATCCTATAAATTCATTAAATTCAGGATATTGCACAGTGCACAGGGACCATTGTATCTGGTACATTGCTGTAGAGGACAAGCAAGGGGGTCATTGATAGGCGCTCACTGTTGGATTCTGACTAGAGATATGCCCGGGGAAAGATGATCATTGAGAGACCAGCTCACGCAGGCTATCAAAGTTGCCAAAATCTGTTTGGTGGCAGAATGTCCGAGGCAAGACCTATCAGAAGACATCTTTTAGCCGTGTCGGATCTCTCGATGCAGATGCAGAACTGCGCAGTAGTCTTTAATCACCTGGTCTAGAGATCTGATCTGGACGCAGTTCACATGTTGGAACGCATACTTAGTCTTCAGCAATCGCATTTAAATAGCCGCTGGCCAGAAGATGTTGAAACTATAAGCTGGTGTGACACGGAGTCTACCTTTGAGAACGTAATGTATAGACTTGACCGGCTAGCAAGAATAGCGGGAAATAAGTTCGGTTGCCTAGCATGGGACAGTAACAGACCAACAAAGTGGTCCACCAGCGAACTGCGAAATGCTGAGAACTACCAAAACGGAATTACTTCTTGGACAGGTTTACATGGTCATGCCGCTGCTGTGGCCGTGGACTTAGACGTGTCCTTGTCCGACGGTAACAGCTCTAAACTGATCGGTTCCATGTTTTCTTATCTGTCACTTCAGCGATCATATCTTATTTCGAGCGAACTATTTGATCAAATCTTTCAATCTTCTACTGCTAACACATACCAAGTAGCTTAGCTGTGTAGGTGTTGTGCAAACAATTGGTCGTAATTCAGCTACCAGGATAGAGTTCAGCTAGGAGCCGGGTTGGGTAGACGTTGACTAAAGTTCCGTGGACGAGACCGTGGCATTGGCCGTGGCAGTGATCTTAGCAATATCCGTCACAGTGTCGGTGGCGGTAGCCCATTACGGTGACGTGACCGTGGCCGTAACTGTGGCCGTCGCTGTGGCCGTGCCCGCGACTCTGTCCGCAGCTGCGGCGAAGGCCCTCACCGTGTCTGTGGCGCTGGTCCTATTAATGTCTGTGCCGGTAGCTCTAAACGGAGTAGTTCCATGTTTTCTTATCAGTCACTTCAGCGATCATATCACATAGTGAGCGAGTTGTTTCATCAAATCTTTCAACCTCCCACCGCTAAAACAAGCCAAATAGCTTAGCTGAGTAAATGATGCACAAATTATTGGTCGTAGCTCAGTTTCCAGGAGATATGTGAGCAACAAGCTCGATTGGATAAACGTGAACCAACGGTACATGGACATGAACTTGACCGTCGCCGTCTCTGTGGCGGTGGCCGTCGTTGTGATCATGGACGTGGCCCTGGCACTGACCGTGGCCGAGGCAGTGGTTGTTATTCGGAAAGTGTTAGTCGCTTTGGAGGTGTCCGTGGAAGTTTCCGTGGCCGGGGACTTGGCAGTGGATGCACCGGTGACCTTGGACGTGACTGTAGCGGTGGCCTTGGCTGTGGCTTAAGCTCTATCCAATTGGTCGCAGTTCGGCTTCCAGGAGAGAATGGTGCAATGAGCGGGGTTGGATTGGTGGGAACTGGCAATCGGTGGACGTGGCCGTGGTCGTTGACGCAGCCGTGGCATTGTGCGTGGCTGCGGCGGTGGCCGTCGTCGTGGCACTTACATGGGCCGCATCGATATCTGTGAACACAGCTCTACACTGAGTGCTTCCTTGCATTCCTACTTGTCACTTCGGCGACCATATTATGTGGTGAGCGAATTACTTGATCAAAACCTTCAATCCGCTACTGGTAAAACACCAGGAAGCCAAGCTGTTTTGGCGATGTGCAAACAATTGGTCGTAGTTCGGCCACCAGGTGAAAATTGTCCTGACCACTGATATTATTCAATCGATCTTCCGCCCGAGATATATATTCCGCCCTTTGGCGATGTTTTGCAACTTCTGGTAGGAATCCTTCCACACGCTCGAAATCCATGGTTTTGTTTCTATCGTCTCCAGCGTTTCAGTTCACATTGTTGTGGGAAATAAACTTTAGGACAAGCAATCACATAGGAGGACACAATGGATGATGAACAAAGCCACTCCAAATGCTGATGTTTCGTTTTCAGCACAAGGTCTTTTCAGTCGGGTCAGTTGTCAAACGTAAAGTATGAGCCATCTCGTTCTTACTTGGATCACTGATTATGTTGAGCTGCACGTTGCCTTACGGTTTTCAAGTGTTATCCAGACTGTAAAAATTCCATTTTCGGGTAAATTGCTCCGTACGTCGCTGATCAACTCCGTCCGGACCCAGACTGGAAAGTTTCGTTGTTGCACTTGGGTTTACAATGTTTCCCGTGGGTATAGTTTAGCGCGGGTTTTACTGGCTTTGATGGGGTATTCTCGAATAGACCAGTAATAGCTTTGTAAATTTAAACTTTTGGACGGTATATTGCGCAACATGGGTATTGCGAAGGTCGTTTCCGCGGACCGTTTATGTATGCAGATCTGGATTGCTCTTTGGGACCCTTCGATTGCAAACAAGCCTTGGCGGTGCCCAGTGAGATGTATGTGGCATCGGTTCTATCGTGATAAGAAAGCATGTCATTTGATGCTGCCGGCTTAGCCCGTCGGGATGACCATAACTTAAGAGGTTTCATCTCTAAACAGCATCCGTGGCGACACAACTCCTGTAGAACTGATATATTGTGTTAAAATTCCGTGCACTTAGTTTCTCCCACTGAAAGAGAATTTTATCAATATAGATCTTGATATATTTTAAAGGTCACATCTGGCAATGATTGCCTTCGTTTTTATGAGCTATTTGGCTAATGGTTCACACGAAAACGGGAATAGGATTGAGCATCAAATTGTGGAAGGTTTTTTTCTGGATCCTAGGTTGAAGGCAAAGGTGCAACGTAATGGCGCGTGCATTGAGTATGATAACTCAAACCATCAGCAACGGCAGGCGGTTGGAAACATTAAAGACAGCACCATTCTTGGCACTCTCAAATCGCTCACTATTAGCGGAGTCAAAATCGCTCGGTTGAGGGGAGATCGCTGGCGGCTGTCATCCACTGGGTCAATGAGGCCGGCTTATTGTGTCAGATTCAACGACAAATCTGTTTAACTTCGTTTCCGATGTAAAAATCTCTGGGACGTCCAGAGCTATGGTATCAGTTTCTTCAAATATGCACACAGGTTTGATTGGGCATAGATCCGTGAGAATCAATGTTTTTAGGGTCTTTCTGACCTCGTTTGTGCTCCTCTGGAAACGACACAGGTAGAGGTCATAGAGCTTCTGGAAAGTCTGGAAGCATTAATGTGTACTGCGCGAGCTGGTTAACTTTCAAATGTACCCCAGGATGGTGTCGAAAGGTTTAATAATAATAATCATAATATTACTGTATATTTCTCGATTTGCGAGAGGCATGCTCATGGCAAGATCTAATTTTTACAAGGATGATGCACAGGAAATGTAGATGATTGAAGTCGGATGAGATAAGATGGTGGGAGCATTATTGAGCTATTGCAGAAGCTCACTGGAAAGTGAACGAGATGCTGCAAAGCAATATGGGAATTACAAAAATGTCAGTGAAAAGCAAAAAGGTAGAAAACTCAATTTTTAAGACCGGGAAATAGTTTTTTGGGACTGTTTGCAAGTAGCAGACTACGAGTCATCTCGTGTTTAAGTGCACTAAGTGTGCTCATTACTGGCGCACAACATAGACGAAGCTCGACGGTGGATATTGATGTAGGGCCAGGGACACCAAACGTCGGAAGCGTTACGTAATGGACGGAAACGTTAAGCTGAGGAGACGACAAGCAGTGGTAATGCGGTGATTGGATGGAAGTGGTGAAAAACAGGCGGAACGTCAGGCAAATTGGATGAGACACGTAGCTGACAACAAATGGCCGAAAAATGCTGAGAGCGGAAAAAGATTGTCTCAAAGTATCTGGAGGAAATTTGTGAAGCTTTGGATGCGGAACTCCAAGGATATTGATAATGTCTACATACGGATGGTGGTAAGCTGTACTAAGAGACGCATCAAATAAAAGAAATTGTGTATTAACAATCCTTAAATGCACTAGCCAAGAATGTCCTCTATGCTGTCATTTTTGTTGTCGCAGCATTTGATGTTATTCAGCAGCACGGGTGGGGTATATGAGGTGCGCAAGCCGTTCCGGAGACAGCAGTAATCTCAGTTTTAATCGATCGCAGAAATGCGGTATCCAGTGGGGTAATCCGCGTAGTTACCGTTGACCGGGCCAGAACTGGAGCGCCAGTTCTAGCTTACAGGTTACTAACGTGAATGATAGGGTAGCAGATTCGAAATCGCCAGTACGAGGACAGAAGCGTTAGCAGCGCGTCTGCTGAGGATGCGATATCTGAAACGCAAAGGAAAAGCAGTCTGGCTTGGGTGCCAGCTTGGGGTTATGGTGCTTATTGGATCGCGCCAAAATACCTGCAACATAGTGCATCTATTCCGCAGAATGTGGTAACCAGAATGAGCTGCGGTAGCAGTTTTAGGCGTAGATGAATGTTAGGGGCTGCCAAGAACGACCTATTCAGCTCTGCTAAGCCAGTAAAGAGGATAAGATGACATGAAGAGCGCGAAGTACACAGGCTGGTGTTTAAAATCACAGGATGTGATCAGAGCATGGATCCAACAATAAGTACGTTGACATTTTCGTCCGCCCATGTTGGGAGAGTTTCGAGAGTTAGTTGCTCAGGCCATTGGTGAAGGGGGTACATCACTACAAGGGAGGTCGAAAAGTACATTAGTGGGGACGTGTGATAAAGTGAAGAAGTTAGAGGTGAAGCCAAATCCCTGGTGGTGGTCTCAGCAAAGAATCTGTCACGGACTAAATTTCTATCCCATGTTCGTAAGCCTCGTCTAGTCCAATGTTAACTCGTGTCAGGTTAATTAAGAACTGGGCATCCAATAAACTTGCCAGATGGGCTTTGAACTGGGCTAAATTTGGGCCCAGGGAACTAGGGATTTTGTTCCACAATTTAGAGTAGGCAACTGTGAAGAATTTAGCCCTGATAGATAGTCGAGTCGGATATTCTTAACGAGTAGTATCTACTACGAAGTGGATATGGGGGACTACTGGCGTCGAGTGTGACGTTTGTAATAGAGTGGACATTATTAAGGCAAAGATTAAAGAGAAATGTAAGGTTTAATTTAACTCGACGAAGCCACAATGGTTCAAGTCCAAGCAGCTCGCATCTGGCCCTGTAGTTTAAGCTAAATGAGGGACCTAGGAGGTTTCTAGTGAATGCACGCTGCACATTCTCGATTGCGATTCGATCGACTTTACGCATATGCGTAAAGATAATCGGGCAGTACTCGAGGTGGGGCCTAGCATGGGACTTGAAGGTGATAACTCTGCAGTCTTGAGTGCGGAATGCCCTTAAGGTCATTGTGGCGGTTCTCTTAGCTATAGCGGTCTGATAGTGGACTATGACGAATAAATTTAAAGATATCATTAATGTATAGCAGGAACAGGAGAGGACCTAGAACGCTCCCCTNGTCATCGGCAAACACGAATGGTGTGCCATGACGAATAACTTTAAAGACACCATTAATGTATAGCAAGAACAGGAGGTGACCTAGAACGCTCCCCTGAATGGCCCCACTGATAATAGCAGAGGGCTGGGAAAAATAACCGTTAATATAAACTACCTGAGAGCGATCGGAAAGGTAGGATGATAGCCAAGATAAGAGGGGATTTCTTATTCCATAAGTCCTAATTTCGGCCGGAAGTCGGGCGCTGGAAACGCGGTCAAACGCTTTTGACATGTCTAAAAAGATGATGAGCATCGACCGGTGGGAATCAGCACTTTGGGTGACCAAGTTCAAGAAGTTTGGAGACTTGTGCGTAAAAAATGAGTGGAAAGGATGACAGGTGGACTGATTCTCAAGACGAACAAGGCACTTCGATAAGATTAATGATATATAGCATGAAAGCTATTAACATATATCCAGGTCGGGGCTAGAAATGAGACAATTTAAGCTCATGCAATATATTAGCTATCTGATCAAACACAAAGTACGTAAACATTTGATATTCAGAAACATTTAGGAGATTAAGCTGACACAGGTTTACGAGTATGACACCGTAAATGGCTGAAGTAAACCATGGCGGAAATTTACAAGGATGAAGTGTACTTCGCATGATATCCGTGGGCCATTTGAATGAAAAGCTGCAGAGGGCCGATTTCAATCCTTATGTAATGACTGAAAATTTGCGGACGGCCGAGCTGATTTTCAGATTGGCTCGGGATGGCTTGGGCAGACAAACCTATGCTCGCGTGAAGTTATACGGTTTTGTGCCCCTTCGAGTCTGCAGACCGTACAAAGCGGGCATCAGGTAGACTCTCCTGATTGGTCCCTCCGTTTGGCATGTGCTTTGCAATTTCAAAGTGCAAAGTGCTGTTATAGAACGGGACGACAGCATCGCCGAAATTTATACTGGATATAGAAGAACAAATGACTAAGGACAATGTCACCTACCATGTTTGCTGCTTGTCAAAAAATGGTAGCTCTCCAGTGGAGGTAAACGCGTGTACCTAAGACTCGGGCAGCTACAGCTGGACCGAAGCACTTGTGGCGTCGGCCTGATGCTTCACTCAAGTTGAAAGGTCGCTTGTGCTGTGACACTTCTGAGAATAGCTTGTTTCAGCGTATGAAACTTAGTAGATTACGCTGGTTGTGTTACGTGTTGTGTATATCGAGCAGTCGTCTACCATACCATGTCCTGCTCCATTTTGTGTTCCTTCCAAGTAATAGAAAAAGCCATGTGGAGGTGAAAATTTGACGTGGCAACGTGGAATGAGAAACCATACAGCGAAATTAGGTAATGTAGGTGTCTCCCGCCTTCGTGGTTTGAGCCGAAAAGAGTCGTCAACTACTGGATGGTATGGCAGTGAACTGTGAAAATTGGCAATCATGTCATTTGCCATCGACCCCGAAAGATTGAAATGTGTGTTTGCAGAGTTACACTGTTCTTTGTGTTAACTGCAGCAGCATTTTATCTTCTTCGGCCTGTGTAGTTTTGCTCCCTGTTCCCTTTGTATATTCACACTTTTTATAGACGCAAGTAACTCTGGGGAACGGCAGCGGTCAGTTAGGCTTGCCTTACTGTTTAACGTTGAACAATGATAAAGATGATGGGCTGGGCATTCAAGAAAAAGACACAGGTTGCACGCAAATGAAGAAAAATTGCAATAAGTGCAACACCACAGTCAGCGAGGCTAGCGCGACGAATAGGAGTTTCTAGTTGCAAAACAGTTGTATCTGAGAAAAGCTTGAAAAGTGCAGTTGCCTTTGCTGTCTCTGATGTTACGTTCACCTGTTCTACGGGTAATAGGAGGACAGCTGACCGTGCGACTATTAAACATCTCTGTTTTGTAAATGAACTCTTTTTCGTCTTCTAGAAACAAAGCATCACAGCAGAACATAATGTGCTCGTGAAAGGGTTGGGCAACAACAACGATTTGTCTCAGCCTTCCCAAATAGCAGCTTGTGCAGAGAGAAATTCACGGCCTACATGTTTTCGTGGTTGGAGGATATGGAGGCTGGAGATGGTCTTGGCAACAAGGGATACGTTGTCCAGCGGTGACAACGACGAATGCCTAGAAAGCAGTTTGTTGTATATCGGTTTGTGTGCCTACCAGAAATCAGGGGCCTAGCTACTCA
>LUCM01007510.1:0-68276 GCA_008360955.1 Fasciolopsis buskii
ACTCTTCGACGAAGAGCTTCCATGCACACTCCTGTTGCTACAGATTCGATTCTGGTGAGAAATATCATATATATATATGTATATTTATTAGTGAAAATATCTGCAGCTCTGATCGCATATTTTTTAAGTTAGAAGGTGTACACTGAGTTGTAGCGTTTTTATTCAGGATACACCTTCTAACTTAAAAAAATATGCAATCAGAGCTGCAGATACTTTTGCTCATCAATATATATGCATATATATATATATATCATCGATCGGCAAGCTCCGTTGTACAATTTTAACGTACAAAAAATGTATATACACAACATATGTACATATATTACCCCAAAAACCATATTAGATACCAACACTTTTTATCATTTACTCGTTTGGAAAGACTATTCAGTTTTATCGAATTAGTTGATCGATTGATTTTCGCGTTGCTGATCGTACGGCAGAAAGCACAGCAGCTAACGCTGTCTTTTACTTGCCTAGTGTTTTGGAGGAAAGCTAAGTAAGGTGTGGAAATCTGAATGTAGCGAAATCAGAAATGGTCATTTGTGTTGGCTTTGTTTTCAGCTATAACTCTCCACGCGGAGTTTAGATAAAAGCGTACACTTCAGTCATCGATCAGAAACCAGAACATTCGCTCCATTAATCCGGGCAGTTCTGCATTTCGTTGATTGCGATTGTGCGTACGGGTAATGATAACCCTAGAAGGATTGGTAGTCTGTAAACACCTGATCGTTTGTGTAACTGTGAATTGCAACGCCCGGCTAAACGTAGAGCCAAGATCGGCCAGAGGTTGCTGAATCCTAAATTGTGTAGCTCTAGACGGCTGACGAAATACGTAGCTTGAGACAGATGAGGCGTCAGAACGGACTGTAGATTCGAAACTGTTAGTTGATTAGCTATAACACCCATCCACATAACACAAACTCTTATTCCAACACGCATAACGGGCAGACGCGGTTGAGGTAATCAGCATAAATCCAATGGAAAGACCGCGTTTATTATACACCTGATTTCATGTATCGTGGTTCCACAAACAATGCGATGTCATGAAAGAGAAAAGCAACACACGGCCAAGCAAGCAAGCAAGAATAATTGGTCAAAAATAGGTCTGCATATTGGGCAAATTTTGAGAAATGCAGAATTGATATTGCTAAGACAACTCTCCGAACTCGGTAGGATTTGAATCTACGCATGGGTGCAATCCGCACATTTGCACTTTGCTGAACTGCGAGACAACTAAGCAGGTCGTTTCGGTAAGGTTAATCAACGCAGTAGGCGTTCAGTTTCGTACGCTCAGGTCGACGGAGTGCCCAACTAGAACAGCGGGGCGGGGATTGGCGGCATGAATCTACGAAATGTGTAGACGAATGGTGGGTGCAAATCAGTAAGGAGCTCTTCCAATGGAGTGGATAACACTAAACCGATGTTAAACCAGTAAAAGTATGCAGGGTGAGAGTGCACGCACACAGGCCTCAGTCAAGCAAGTAGCAAATGGGCGACAGTCACCGCCATCCTGATGATGCAAACGAGCCACGGTGAGACAGACAAGTAGTTTGACCGACCAAGCGGCGGGCATAGTAAGGCCGCATCGCCGACAGATCGATGAAGACCGCATGACACGGTGGCAGTGGACCCTTGTGTACGTCAGGAAGATCCACACCCGTGGTCACAAGCGAACAAACCACAAGTGCGAGTGTGTGAGCGGACCTATGAATGTACCCGGGTCTGTGTCTAAGCGACAGATCGGTGGTTCCCGTGGTCGTCGTGACAAAATTCATCATAGAATTATGTAGGAAATCGACGCTTAGTATGTTACCTCACACTCAACTAGTTTGGGATGCTCAAAGTGTTTCGTGATAGGTTTGTCTAGGAACTAAAAATGGAATATGATATAAATTATTTAGGCATTTCACTTTGTCATCATCAAGGTCTGAACCACCAACGTCCTTTGCAAAAAATGGCCGACTACAGAAGCGTAATAAGTGAAGGCTCCAGTCAAGTGGGAAGATGGGTCATCGGGCTATCCAACGTGAGTTTGAATTCATCTTTAGTTCAAAAGTTGTTCGATGCAATCCGATAAACAGACGTCTAGGGTTTTGCCCAATTGTATCTCGATGGGAAGACATTCCACGTTTGATCTCCGTTTTTCAGCAATGGGAATCCGCATCCTGTTTGCCGAACGAGCATTTTGGGGATATGGCGACAGGCTGTTTCGTTGGTTGTAATGGCATTGAGCAGTTCAGCGGATTGTCTGTGCCAATTTCACGTTTGATCACGTTACAGGTTTGCAGTAACAAACAGTATTTTCCCTCAGAAACAATACAGAGTGATCATTGTAGGTCGTTTTCTGATTGATAACAGCGTTAACCAAATCTGGAATAGCGCAGAAGGCATTCGTGCACTTCGTCAGTGTTGCAACCGCATGAAAAGTTACGTTCTCTACACTGCAGCGGTACGGCGGATTCTGAAATTGTCCAGTATTTAGCAATAATGGATCCTGCACGGTCAATTTTCCAAAAAATCAATACGACCACCCTTTTGGACTTTTGGGTTCAGAATAAATTTCTGTTTGAAGATTTATTTTTCCTTCTTGGGAATATTTTAATCAGAATGTCATTAGAACAACTCCAGCAACCTTGGGTGAAGGTCGTTAGTTGGATTTCGTTATACGTTCGAACCTTTGCCGCAAACCGCTAGTGGTCTACGTGACATCCTAAAACCTAGGCAGAATTAAGACTTTCAGTATGTTGTCGTGTTTTGGGTGGGTTCAGTGGATAAGGAAGATAGAATCTAATGAGTACAGTAGTTTGGTCGAAACGGCCCTCTGAATTATGTAGCACGCTGAAATTCAGGTTGTCGCTTGAAGCTTCTCCAGTTCATTGATGCAAGTGTCTGCCATTCATTGGACGCATACAGTGATTTTCCAAGTTACCGTTCAATTCTCCTTAGGTTAATGACCAATATCTCAAGCTACCTTGAGCCAGAAAAGTTCTAATACGATTATAACCGGTCGTGACCGTATAGGTTAAAATATCAGTAGCTTTTGATACCTACCTAGATAAGCTATCTTAACAGCCTTCATGTTTGAGTAGACTTATGTTATGGTCAAAGAACAAGGTGTATATTGTTATGCACATATAACCGAGTGCGATCTGCGGGACGTCTGGCGATAGACTTTTGTAGGTGACTTCAACAGGACACAACATTTTTCGCACTTCTGCAACTTAACGGACACATTTATCGCACTGTCGTATGCACAAGAACTTGAGGCACAGTCATTGCCTGGTGAATACCTCGATATTTGCACTGAGCTTATTCAACTCTGAAAAGAAGTCAACTGCCTCGTGCTTGATATCACCAACTTCGTGAACATATATGTCGCAGTACAGTAAATTTCTATCTGTTTCTTTTAATTGTTCTCAATAAAAGAGTGCGTAAAACAGTACCCCACGATAGGATCTAAAGAGAAACACCATCACTTTGACAAAATTGTCTATGTTGAAAATTGCGACACAAACTTTGTTTCATAATTCAAGCACACCATTCTGCGTTGCGCAGACGATTTGTCTGTTTTCTTGGCGAACTCATTCACAGTTAGAACCAGACATCTTATTCTGTTCAATGTTTTAGATATTGATTTGTCATCTGTAGATGGTGCATTTTGTTTTCTACTCCTAAAGTTACTGATGAGTTTCTATGATTCCTATCCTAGCACAACTATCCTCCCATCTCCATATGGGCTAACAGGCTGCGTTGGCGGGAATCACTCTTTGGCATGAATTCTTTCAGCAGCACAGTTTTTTCTCATTTAACTGTTTGCATCTAACGGCAATTGTGGTTGCACTCAGAGGTCTAAGAGCTGAGCTCAAACTTTTGCTGCTGCTTGTGATTTGAGTTGGGCTAAATTTCACTTATGAGCTCGCAAGTTAGCAGGAGGTCCCGGTCAATGCCTTCGAATGTGGTGGATATAAAAGACCAGTATTAGAAACTTCTGCAATGTTTTCATGCTCTGAAGTTGGCTACTCTGAGCGTTGTCAGTAGGCAATCCGAATTTCCATAGACGAAATAGTCATCGATTGCATTCCGATGGTGTTCTCTCCAAGCCAACAATACTATACAAGTGTAAACCTTATTCACGGGTACAGATTTCCAGAGATTTTGCTTATTAAAAGAAAGAAATATACTTAATCCACCTGGGAAAACTGCGCCTGAGGGTGCAAGAGTTTGCATGCTTGTTGTCTGGCGTTCGCCGCTAGAAATCGTACCAGATTTATTTGTTTCAGAATGTCATCGAATCCACTATGGTCCTAATTGCCGGCTTGTCGTATATTCCTATCGCTTGAATCATTGTTCGCGATTCAAGGCAAGCCAATGTCTTTTAAGACCAGAACGTATTTCGTGGGACAATAGTCCCCATAAAGAATAATCCGTTGTAAAGTAGGGATGGCACAATTGGGCTCTGCTGAGTAATTGCGGCGTTCTCCCTAGAGCAGACTGCATCATATCTGACCACTTATTTTCACTCTCAAAGGGTATTATGGATGGAAAGTCCAGACCTAAAATGAGGCAGTGCTGACATGTACAGATGATAGACGTTCGGGAGCCAGGCGAGGATGGAGTACAACCTTCACTTTTCTAGGGAGCTCGTGAGCAAAATGGTTTAGTATGCTTTTCAGATCGTATGTATCAAAATCGCTTTTTCGTCTCTTACCCAAAATGGAGCCAGAGCAATCATATAGGGTGGAAAAACTTTGCTTGGAAGCTGCATACTTTTGCCCAGACCCGTTAGCCGAACCGGAATAACAGATGAACGATCACTTCCCAAGAAATAATAATAAACTAGTGATGCAGCACATGTTTAGACCAAAGGAAATCAAATGAAACGTACAATTAACGAATCCCAACCACATTTTGCTATTTCATTAGCCGGAAAAATTAAAATGACGAACTTAGATATGCTTATTTTTATCAACTCCTCGTTATATCCTATGTGTGCGTAGTAGATTTCTCAAAAGTGACGGAGATAAGTGTATGTCTTTGGAGAAAGCTCTTTCATTGGATTTGACGCAGTAAGCAACGAACGCAAAGATCAATGAGAGAAAACACGCCTATGTTCTCACAAATTTTATTGAGAAAACCTTGAAAATAAGACGGCCTGTTGTTTGGGCAAGCGGAGAGATTGACAGTAGCGACGAGCGAGAGGCCGAACAATGAGATAGAAGACTAACATTCAGTCACATGAGCACTGATCCATCATGTCTTAGCAAACATTAGCTTAGCGGACCATCCGAATTCATGCACTCTGCCAAACCCAAATCGGAATGCATTTTTTAATCTCATCGATCATTCTGTAGGCCAAAGATTACCAAAATGTTCTTGAAGGATTGACTATCAGATGCTTTACTTTTCTGTGGAGATTTCAGGCTGCCCCTGTCGTTCTCTTTTTTCCGAATAAACAGCAGGAATTGATGCACAACGCTAGAACTGATTCAGGGGGATAGGATTGAGTATTTTGTTAAGTGCTTAGGTAAAGGTGCATACGTTTCGTGTAAGTTGAAGCAAAACGTCCTACTCTAAATGAAGCAGCCTAAGGTCAACAGGCCTGTGACCGGCCCGCTTAGTAATGAACGAATCTGTCAATTTAAGAACAATATGAAACAAAGCCTTCGATACAGAGGCAGACAAAAATTTCGAGCCGCGTGAAAACGATTGGTGGACTCCGTAGTTTTCGGTACTTTTCGGCGCTTGTTAAGCCGTAGTCGCGCCTGACGGCTTTCGTTTTACTCCAGGGAATTCAGTAGCCGTTATCAACAATGAACACCTAGTCGTCTATCGCGTTTTCGACTGAGAAACTTGAGGCTGCCCGACATCGATCTGCCTTTAAGTATCAGATCCTTGATGTCAAGGAAAACTCTGTCAAGCTGGCATTTGTGTGACATGCACTACTGCGTGCGAGAGCAAAAAATACCGTTCCATCAAAATATAAAAGAAGTGTTAATCCTGAGGAGTGTGCATACGTCCATTCAAGATCCAAATCGATGTACACGTATAGGAATGATTAACCACGAGAGCATCGGATGTTTACCGGATGAACGGCAATATCCATAAAGCCGATGTTGTGGTTTCGGAGGACTTATGCCATCTGTATACATATGGAAAATCATCACCAGAAAGTATATCACGAGTAGTAACTTCATGTTTACATCTAGTTCTTGGTATAAAAGGTCTGGATGTAACAAGTCATTAAATATATGAATGATAGTCAACATAAAGATGACAGTCTATAAGAAAACGTCCTGGTTACTGAAATGAGTTATGAACCGAGAACAGGAAGCTAAGAACGATAACAAAAATCACGATGGTCAAACAGAAGTCCATGTGAAGAGTGCAAAAGCACAGCAGTTCTTGTTTTAAAGAGATCCACCTTGGATAAAGCGTTTGAGAAGATGGAACGCCGGAATGGGCTTGTCGTGTGGAACCATATGTCCAGACCCACGAACAGTCACAAACCACAAAGGAGTATCCCCGAAAGTGAGCACTTTGAACATGCCACCGACTTGTTTCGTATTATCCTCATCGGTGTACAGCCAGTGCGACATCTGTTTAGTAGTCTATCGAAAAATGAAAGAAAAAATAACTAGTAGTGATTTGTAGCATGAAAGCTGAGTATCTTGAAGGCTGCACCTCGTTTCATGATAATGAATGATACCCAATATGTAAAACATTGCATCAGACATTTATATGTGAACGTCCAAAAAGGTGCGGTACGCCAAATTATGTTTAGAGGTCTATAGAAATCTTGTCCTTGCTTTCACCGATCTCACGCAAAAGACACAACATGAAGCAACAATTCTTCCTCTACAAAAGCATAAAAAGAAAGCTGGAGATGTGTGCCTGGGATAACTGTAAGATGTCTACATGATATCCCGCTCTGACATTTATCTTTGTTCATCTCCACTCCGAACGATAAAATACGCATCAGTCATCAAGCGCAGAATTTGACCAATTCCTTACGGATCAAACCGAAATAGATTTTCATTGTATGCCCTCAGTATATTCTAAGTTACCTTGAAATCTCCACCCATTCCCGCAGAAACCACAGAGACGATCCGTTGGACCACTACATCGTGACCTGCTGCTGGACCAACGTAGTTCGTTCACCGGAAGCGCTTATGGTTCCATGAAGGGGTCCCAACCCTCAATTTTCCCAACTACTTTCGTATCTATAGCGGTAGCAGTATAAGATAAATGGTGCCTAACGGTTGCTTTTACGCTACTGCCCCAGCCGAACGCATTCCAAAAGCCCACCATTCAACATCATTGAGTATAACAAGAAATGGAGGCCGAAGGCCGGAGCAAATTCGACCACAGAAGCTCACGTTCAACCCGAGACTGTCAACAAACCACAAGTCGCCAAAATAGTTGCAGGCCATATCCACATCTCCATTGTAGATCAACGTTGGAACCTGAGAGAATCAAATGGAGGACAAATAAAGAACAACGATATGACGGAATGACTACGTCGCAACTATTGCAAAAGGTGGCACGTAATGCGTGGCAACTGGGAAAACGGTTGTCAAATGTATGCATTTTGGAGGTAACTGAATAGACCAATTCATTCTCTTTTAATTCTCAGTAGTAGGTTTCGTGCACTGATGGATGGAAAAAGTTTTCCCGAAAGCACACGACCGGTTTCGTGGTATTCGCCGCACGTCAGGTATTCGTACCCAGTGCCCTCCTGTCATGTTATCGGGGAGATTTCGTTCATCCACCCATATGCGAAACATAATACTGAGAAGAAAATTCAGAACTTTCGGGGCTTGTATCCTTTTTCTTGGAGTTGGCCTTGCCTGACCAACGAAAATTCTCCGACGAATGACCATGTGATTCTTGCATGGACTTATCATCCGTTCACCCTCCTAACGGTTCTAATGAGATTCTAGTGAGACGTTGTTGTATACTTGGAACATTTTCATAAAGTCAATAAGAGGGATTTGTTTATCGAAAAATACTGTGATTAACTCAACCTTGGACAAAATGATTCAAACCTGTCTGCCAGAAATGCAAACAAGAAAGTGAAAAATGATCGTTGAAATAATAGATATGAGGTACAAACAAAAGGAAGTATTAAAAATGCAAACCACTTAAATCGTTAACGTTTCATCGCTAGCCGCGAGTACATTAAGCAATGACCTCCGTAGGCGGCTGTGTTCACATGAATCCTGCCCCCACACTTACGACACCATCTCAACTAGTAATGAGATTTGTGAACTTAACACTAAGCTCGGTGGTAACAACGATATAGAAAATGCCAACCTGCGCTAAAAAACACTGGTATTCAAAACCGTTTGAAGGCAGTATTTCTGTGTATGTATGTATGTGATGTTAGGAACTGGCCCCTTTCACTCGTTATTTGCTGTACTGTGTCGGAGACCTTTGGACAATGAGATTTACGGTATAACGCAACGTTTACAAAATCCGATCGATGAGCATCGGTGCTAGTATCAACCTCCATGCATTTTCTATCGACAGAGGTTGAATCTGTGACTGGTGCAGATGGAAAGGTGGACAGATTGTGAATTAAAATGTGTCGGCTCGGTGGTCATACATTCAGTCCCTACGAAACACAAAGTACAGTGGCAAATCCAAGTAACGGGTGTTCAAAGGTATTTTTGTATCGTAAAATCGGAGAGTAGACGCGCGCACGAAATCAGGACGTTTTCACCTCTCGATAAGTGAAAATTTCGCTGAAAGTCCAAGAATTCCTACTCGATCGGTTCCAATGGTTATGGTTTACGGTTATATTAATCTACACATCAGAGACCATGTTTCCAGAGCGAGATCCTCAATCGGATTCGCAATCTATCTGGCTGGGATAGGCTGGAACTGATGTTAGAATGGCACGAATAATCTGAAGTAAGCAAGTCATGATATTCTGGTGTCTTAAAAAATCATGTCTGGATGACGGGAAGAAGAATACGTGATAAGTGATAACAATTCAGATGCAATAGACAATTGAACTGAGAGAATCAAGCAAAAATGACATAGATGGATAAAGCTCTAACAAATAAGGGCGTTAGTGCCATATCAACTGATCTAAGTGTCTCACGCTCAGAAAAAGGATAGTCTGCCCATCCGGAAAACCGACTCTCTCACACTACTTATACACACACGCACATATGGCGGTAGATAGCCATTCGTCCTCGCTCAGCTCCTCATTACACCTGATCTTTTGGGACCTTATGTGATTTTATCCCATTCCAAGTTTCAGGAACACGATGGCCGAACCTCCTGCGTAATGGATCTAGAGGTTGCCGGCATGCCCTTCCCACTATCCCCACGAGTAAAGCATATCGTTAAGCATAAGTATATATTAATGCATATACACATACGTGTATATAAGACAAGATACTAACAACAAAACCTTGGTTAGTGGCAAAAGCGATGAACAAAAAAGAGGAATAAAAAGAAATACTGTCTAGATTCCACCAAAATCCATAAATCTAGAAAATGCGCTTTAGCCGCCTCATCCATGCGTTGAATAGGACGGGACGTGGCATTTGTTCTCCAAAAACTACTTGGTAGTCCAACAAATTGTTGCACGTCCACAACACCATACTGTTATCCCGTTTGTCAAAACGTCTGACTCTTTGCTGCATTTCGTGCATCACCACTAGGTAATGTTTCTTGATCACGTTCATCGTTTATGTCTAACAGCGCGGTGAATCGTTGTGGTGATCTTTTAGAGATGGTGGTCAAGTGGATATCACGGTCTTTAAATGTGAATGCCACAGTGTCGTATCAAGTAGACGACGTTCACTTTTCGACTTTACAGCTTTTTAACAACCGTGATCGACTCCCAGAAGTGTCACAAATTTTTGTATTTCCACTATTATTAATCGCAATAATCGTTTGACATGTCACAGATTAGCTCTTTGAATCCCAGCAGTGTCGATCATTTTGGTGGTAGATAATACTATCCTATTTCCCGACTCGCTAACACGTCTAGCATGTTGCGACTCTTTTTGGTGGCGGTGCCATTCCAAGACTCAAGACCACGGTCACCAATACTCTGTCATTCCTCTGTTAACCTCCAAGGCAAAGCTAGTTTCACAACACCCGCAGTTCGACCACAAAATAACCCGCCCATGTGTTCATGAGAAAGCATACAATGAAACACTAAGTCAAGCGCAAAATTAGAACTACGGAATAGTGTGCATTTCTCTGACTTACTCCGAGTTTAAGAATTTCCAAATACTGTGCCGACAATTCTTGATATGTTCGAATGTACTCACTATTTACAGTACCACTACATATATCCCACTCGTCCAAGAACGGTAAATCCACATGAAGAGCGCGCCGAACTTCCGGTAGATTCAAGTAGCTTGTTAGTAATGTGCTGTTTTCACAAGGCAGCACGATCGGACCACGAAATATCAGAGAAAACCTATTTCTGATGAAGATTTATTAGAAAAAATAAAGTATAAAATAAAGTTATCACCATTAAACGGAAAAGCTTGAGGATATTTCGGAAGTGCATCTTTCAAAAGAAAAAGGGCGCGGAAGAAATCCAACCGAGAAAGAAAACACCCAAGGATGACTGCCCTATCTTCTACATCACAGTATATTATATTTTTGATGTTTACAACAAACACCTATCGCCACTTATTCGGCGACTCTGGGTTTTATTTAGTCACTAATACTGACCAATTCGGTAACCATCCGCTGTACGTAGCGTGGGAATATGCCAGGGAGTGTACAACTCTGAGTTACATGGGTGCCTTGACAACGCATCATAGCTTAGTGCATGAGAATGAACAATGGCGTTCCGCTATCAGACGCTTCATCAGACCGTGTCATGAGACATCGCCAATATAGTCTTATTAGGAATCGGCAGTCACCATCGTCTCGCATTTTTATATCGTATGAGCTGAGTGTTAGCGCTGATATTTCAACCAAAAATATTCGTTCAAAGTCAGCGAATTCCAGTCACGCTGCGGATAAAATGGAATGACCGATATGAAGTACGAATATTTGTATAGTGGTATCAGGTAGAGACCAAATCCAGAAAACATTAGTGCAAAGCTAACGGATGTGAAAACCTAAATGAACTGAAACAATTTTGCTCGAACCCACTTCTCGCCACGTGATTCAGGCCAGTTGTTATCCGGGCTATGTGTCGATGAGTCGGCCCACCTGAGTGAATTGACTTTGATCTAGTGTTGGCAACTGCCACGATTTCGCGCTGCTATTCGGGCAACGCGCGTTGTGTAGGTGGGATGCTATCATCCAGCTGGACATACGTTCAGCTGTATACTTTGGGATGAAGATCTATCTGTACCCGCGCCAATAAAAACATCGTTGTCGTTCAGAGATGATTGTTTTAGAGGAAAAGAACATATAACGGGCTGAGGGAATGCAAAAGGAATATTCACGCGCTGTTGTCCGAAAACCGTAGACGAATGGAATAAGTTTGGGAAGGTAGACTCAAGGATACAAACATGACAGAGAACAAGTATCTCATTCGCAGAGTGAATGCTGGAAGAAAACCTTCAAGAGATGCAGCTTGTCAGACATGATAACTCTGATCTTCCAAAACGTGTGCAAGCAGTGTTATTAAAACACTGACGAAGCAAGCCATGTTCTATATCCGACTAGGGTCCCGCGTTTCAGGCCAATTAAAGATATGAGGGACATTGTAAAAGATGTGTAACGAGCAAGTTGTGAGCCGCCATATTGTATTTGGTTGTGTAAACGTTGATGCTGGCTGGTACGCCTGCTGGGCTTCGGCTCATGCTGGTTGTGTTGTCCGTTTCAGATCGTGTCATGTATGAACCACATCGAAGAGCACTGCCCAGCGTATACATTACGAGTGTGTTATAATCCTGACAGTTACAACTTGTTTGTTACATGGCGATGGAGAACTTCCGAAATTTTTAATTCGTAATATGTCCCGACAAAAGCTGAGGACGAAATATCCGTATTATTCATCAACCGACTGGTAGACACAACACCACGGCCAGCGAGATTTGTAGCAGCTTCCAGGGGTAGAAATACGAGTTACGGGTTTGTATATCCTCGAATTTCTCACAATATATTATTATTTGTGCTCCATGTCCCGATGCTCATAATGACCATACAGGCGGATGTGGCCGCAGTTAGCATAGAAATCACACGCTTTAATGAATGACATCTTTTGGCCCTGTGTATATCGGAAAACAGAAGGCTCAGTCACCAAAAAAAACGAACAGTGGTTAAGACTCACCTTAGCTCGCGTTGGCGCTGCACGTACGGATTATCACGGAACAGGTTGCCCAAATCGAACGAGGCCCGCGGCCAGTGAATTTGTGATCCGCTTAGCCGAGGCTGCACGCCACCCGCACACTGGCCATAGAGGTTGTAAATATTCAGACCATCAAGCACATCAGATTGTATATAGGAAAGCTGAATGAAGTTTGTGGGGTGGAAAACAATGAAATAAGTTCGATAGCTGAGAGAGTGAGAGACGGTCAAACACGTTCAAAAGGGGAACAATTTTTGATCCTGTATTGCTTAGAGTTATGCCCAGAATTAAACTACACTTTACACATTTACTCAACTCTAAATTGAGAAACAAAATTAACGATTCCGGTGGAACAAAGAATGTTTGACGGTCTTTTCAGATACGGCCGAAACAAACGGTTAACTAGAAATTCAGAAAAAAGCAGCCAATACCAACGTTGAAGATATGACACGAAGAAAACAAAAGTATGCTTACAACCACCAAAATCTGGCATTCAGACTTACGAGGTGCTCAAAGCTATTGACCACCTATAATCGATCGCCACAGAGGATAAGTGCAAGCACAGGCCCTTGCTAGCCTTGAAGAAGTACCTTGGTGTTCGAGGGTTCAAAGCACATATCGCATCCGAATACCAGAATGGCCAAGCGGTCCATCGCGTGTCGAGTAGCCTGTGCACCATCGCTCAACATCACAGGAATAATCTAAGTCAAAAACTGTTTCTGGAGAAGAGTTCGATTCCACCGATCAACAAGCCAGAAAAAAGTCCTGTATAATATTCTCTATGAAAATGTTGAAAAGAAATGAGAATGTAGAATAGTTTTGTTGTACAGCAATGGAGACGACGAAGAGAGTCAAAAGCTGTCCATAATCCCTAACTCCACCTGAGGTACATCTCTTTGAGGACCGACAAATTCTTTGCAGGCACTCCACTCCCCATAAACAGTATCATAGTTCAAACCTATCAACGGGGTCGAAGGCTGCGAGAATGCTTAAGAATAATGATCATTGGCCTTCGGAAAGTAAAAAGATACTCTGACAGATGTCAGAAGATGAAGAACTGATGGATACATTCACGACCAAGGCGAAACTCAGTCTATTCCTTACGATTTTACTCTTCACGCGTGTTGAACAACTTGCGAAGAATGAAGGACGGTAGCAGATTTAATGCTATCGAGATTAGACTAATACCCTTATAGTTAGTACAATGTTTGAGCCCTTTTTGAAGATACGGACAACAGTCGACTCCGCCATCAAGAGGGGACTTTCTCCAAACACCAAATCTAGAAAAAACTTGAAGTTATCCTGTCAGCTTCATTCCTCCATTTTTAAATGAAGCCGAGAAAAGGCCAGAGGATCCCGGCGCTTTGTGACGTTCTAGAACTTGGATTTCCTTGTGGGTGGATCTGTTGTAACGGTCCGCGGGATGCGTGGCGAAATAGCTAGTATACACACTTGCAGAGAAAAATTAAAGATCTCTTGAAAATCACTATTTAAGTACTTGAACAGTCCCTTTGTTTATGAGATTTGAGGTGGTTGTTATGGGCTGGAACCAAGGAGTCTATTCAAAAACCTCACCGTATCCGCAGTATGAAAAAGAATATTAAGTTTCAATGGAATCTTAGTTTCCGATCCACAACGCATGGACTAATTAAATCGCTTTGGTATTGCATGTTAGAGCCACTGAATTTCGAAACCACCAGATGTCCGTGCAAGTAGGATGGCAACGATTTGGACGGAGTTGCCGATATACGATCTCCAGCGCGAATTTTACGGGTTTATATCACACCAGCCCAAGGAAAGAAAAGAATTCACTCTAATATTGCCATCTGCAAATGCACACGAATTAAGCCTTCATTCCCAAGGGCCAAGGAGACAACTGAAATCATCGCACTTGCCGTGCTTCAGTGGACTAGTGGAACTGAAATCAAAACTAAAAGCCGTACTTGGGATGGGCCTTTCAACTCGAACTTTGCAAAGAACTTGTAACATGAATGGTCCATAAGAAAATAAAATAGAATAACAGAATTTTGGGTCATTCGACAAATCGATGCACCCATGTAAAATGTTCTAGATAAAGGTTTACTGTTCAATAAAACAGCGGGTGAAGTAATTGGAAAATCATCATCAGCGTTTCGGTGACAGTGGATAACTTTTCTCAAGGATGGTTTTACAAACGAAGAAACGTCTGAGAATTACCGACGATAGTGGGAACATTGACAGCTTGCTGACTGTTTCGACAGAGGGGTGCTGCTGAATAATGAAATTTCACGTACAAAATAACTTTTTCTCACTAGAACAGAAAACTGTGAAAGAAACGCTATACTGCTTCAGGATGCTTCCGCTATCAATGGCCTGGGTGAACTCTCAGAGAATATATCCGAAAACTAAAACTTCATTTCGTCGCTAGTGACACAAACCTTCAACCGGATGCAATATTCCGGTGAGATAATATAATCATCCACGCATTTCACGTGACCAATAGCAGATTACTGTTTCGTCAGATAAAAACCCACGTCATGCCTAACGTGCAACCCTGATCACAGCCCCATTGCAAACTTCTGGAGGATTCTGGCTCATCGGTAGTAAGAAGGAGCAGGGTCTGTCAATAGGCAATTCGCCTCACATCCAAAATAAAAAGACATGATAAATGAATACTAGTCAACATTCGACTCAAAATTTCGTTTAAAAAGTGTCCGAAAGATCTTCCTGGACTCCCAAACCCAATAAATTTAGCACGTGGATGAGAAGCGCCTTAATTAGGACATGTATGGGAAGATCGGAAAGTCTGAGTAGCCATGAAATTGGTTTTTCACCATACCTAGGATCAAACGAGATTTATGGATGAACACCGGCGTTATGGTTTAGAATGCGTCATCCTAGATTTGGTGAAAAAGGGACACATGAAGTACGTGAGTATTCAAATAATTAAGATCTACGGGAGATAGGAAAGTATGTTACGGGATGAATAGTATAAACGGTCTACTAGGCGAATAAAAGAAAATGTTCTGTTTTAGCCAAGTCGTAGACTGTGGTGAGAGTAACGAAGATTTACGGGACGGATATAATAACTGATTATGCACAGTTCCCAGTTCAACCAAGGACCAGCGTTAGTTTGGCGCCCACATACAGAACAAACAATCGTGTCAAACCAGGTCGCGTTTGCGACCACGAGATCGGTAGATGCAGGACGATTAACAATTGCTGAAGTAGTAAAAATGACAAACAACGTATCAATAAACGCTTTGGGTGTGCAAATGCGATGTTCAGTCGCATGAATGCTAATACACTAGAAAAACAAGCAGAATGACGCCGGTAAAATCATAGTTGGTTGTTTATGTAGGAAATATGCACCCAAGTTAACTCTCAGCTTGCGAAGCGATCGACCCTGAGAGTACTGGAGCTTCTGAACTAGAAAACAGGTGGAGTTATGCTAATATGATAGTCAAAAATGTAACCCAGTTATTGTATTAATCAGAAAGACTGATCAACACAAAACACTGAAGCACGAAACGTCAGCACTAGGCGTCAGACAATAGCACAAGAGCACAATGTTTGCGGTCTAGCAGGACACTAACATACACTGAAGTTGGAGACAATGATTTGGGCTTGAGCCTTCAAGTCCTGTAGTCGCACAACGAAATGGAACGGACCAGATGCCCCTTGAGTGGGCAGTCACACAGAAACAGCGCGGAATTCAAGCGGCTAGCCAAACTTGCTAGCAAGAGAGAGGATACGAATACAGAACACGGCCGCGCGTTTATTGGTGACTCACTAATACAAGTTAGAAGTGAAGTGAGCTCTATTGTTTATACAGTTTTGTGGGGTGATCTTGGTCCTATAGTTGAAATAGCCAATCACAAAGAGAGGTTTGATGAATCATTTTTGGGCCCTACAAAAGTTTTCGACCGCGCGATATTTAAAATAACATCAATTCCAAAATACCTCGAAAATTGTAGGTTCTTGCCGAAAAATAACAATAGAATTAAAGGCTTTGATACTAGATTGGCCACCGTCTATAACATAGCTCCTGGACATCATGTTTGCTTGCCACCAACCCGGAGTTTTGTGGCTCAGGTTAAGTTTCACTGCTTCGAAATTGCACTGACGTTTCTTGTCTGATTGCAGCTGGACCTGTCGGCTCCTGTCTTCTTCTCGGAAGACCACGCCCTAGGCTACTGGATTCCTAAGTGGATTCCTGTGTGCTTTCAATCACGGTTTACAAACAGCAAAATGACACAGAGTAAAACACTAATTAAAAGATAAACAACAAAAATGAAACAAATGCCGCCGATAGGATCACTACCTGTACGAAGCAAAATATTGTATACTCACCAGCTTCTGACAGCTTTTGGTGTGATTCCGAGTAAACATGCACTTTTCTTCTGCTTGTCCAAAACAACAATTTCCAAGGAGATTTGACCACATACTAAATTTGCAAAAATTGAAAAGCAACGAGTGAACATCAGTGACGAGATTCCAAAATTCACTTAAAGCGGAACCGGGACGGGAATCCACAAACAGCAATAGCTGAGATTTTACCGAACAATGCAAACAAAAAAGAGTAAAGTCCAATGCCTGTTAGTTCATCTGCTGCAGAGAAATCAGCTTAACAAACAACATCTAAGAGCTTTAACCGTGACACTTGCTCCTCGGATTCATTTGAATTTCCAACATTCACGTGCCACGCCATTTCCATTGTTTTCGCTGCTACGTTAGCGCATTAAAAAGAGAACCTTCGAATATATGAAAAAATTTGCAAATAAGAAACCTCTCAGAAGCTAGCGAGCTACACACCATGAAGTACCAGATATCACCAAACATCCAGCAATATCTTGAGCGCGTACCCCAAAGCAAAGTGACCAACAATCCGATAGACTTTGTCAAGGAAAAGGATGCTGTCTTCATCACCACCGCAGTCCATAAGTTGTTCAGTAAAACGATGGGTATTAATGATAACCGGTCAGCGAGCTTGTGCATCATACACCTCAACCAGTTAATGTATTGCATGTTTGTTTCCCAATCTTAGAACAGACTGACACAATGTTCACTCCACGTATTAGCAGCGCTGCAAGAATGTCCTTGTATAAACACCAATTGCTCGCGTGCGTTTCTGTGCAGTTGTCAGGATCTCATAGTCAGAAGCAATGATCAAACCACTTCGGCCCTTAATTGCATGAGTGATACAGTGGGTTGCTCAGGTGACAACGCTTAGTCCGATAGCCACAGTAAATTGTTGCTGATAAATGATGCATGGCAGTAAATGATAACATTTCAACACCAGTAGTGAAAAAATGACGTAAGTAATATTGAGATTATAAATAAAAGGGATGATTCAACAATTTAACTGCGACTGGACTCACCTCTCATCGAGCAAAGCATGATACATGACAAAATAGACGAGTGAATTGTCATTCATTTGATAGCTAGTAAGGCCATTACCCACAGCAATACCCTGTAATAATAAGTAGAGATAAAGATGAAACGCTGCAAATACTATTACCGATGTGACCATAACACGTGTTAGAGTGCGATTTCTGCATGAGCTTCGTAGTGCAATTAAATCTTATCTAGACGAACCAGTAACCGGGCAGAACACAGCTACGGTTGATCAACAGAGTCCCAGGATTCCAGCTGGTGATCAATAGTGCGTAACAGGGAACAAGCTCACCGAAAAATCGTGGACTGGTAAGTTGTGTATTTCGGCGTATTATATTTAACGTAAGTTTGTGTCCGACCGTTTGCCATCAAAACCATGGCGAATAAAGGAGAAAGTAAACATAAAAACACTTAGCAAGGTTTGTTACACGTCTAAACTGTTTCAAAACCCTACCCCATGACATCCTTTGTCTAAAACAATAAAGGATTTACTGCGGACATATTACTAGCCGACTGAAGTCAGGTGCCTAAAGTTTTGGGGTATCAAACTGAGATGGTGATAGAGTCCTTCGGCTTCGACGCCTGTACCAGTAGCTGCAGCCATATTTATTGGAGAACCACGCTGGTCGCGTCGCAGTGACATCAACGGACTCATACGGTACCCGGCAAATAGAACGGGTGACATGCGGGAATCCAGTACGAGTAAGGCACTCCTCGTGTGGTGAGTATGAGTCCGTCCTATAATTTAATGGCTATTTCGTTATCCGCAATCTACGGAGGTGCTATGTAGCATACGGCTTTCCCTTCGTCCGTAGACTGTATTCTAACATGGCGTATCTCCCTCCATCACATTTGGCCCGTTCCATTCACTCCCTAGTGCTTTCCAGAAAGTGCGAATGAGCCAAATTAATCATTGCCAACTTCCATTAATTGCTCGTGCCTTCTATGCCACATTTTGGTGTGCTGGTACAACAGATGAAACCTCAAGTTATGTTGCAAACATCATTTTATTTAAATTAATCTCGGGCATCTCCTTGATCTATATCCATGCAACCGATTTATCCTGATGTGGAAGCCAACCGTGCAAAATTGAAAAATTGCGTTAATGTGGCTGCTACACTAATGTAAGTGGCTGTAGTTCCAGTTTACAAATCTGTTCACTGACTGCTAAACCGAATCACCATAGGAAGTGTTCATCGTCTATAATGTAGACCAAATACATCAACTGAGATTATCGGCACTCACCGAGTGGTAAATTGCCCTTGTATCAACTGAAGTTAACATGATCATTTTGAGGATATTTTTAATGCTATGTTTAGGCTGACTTAAGGTTCATTCAAATCTAAAGAATAACAATCGAAAGAAGGATTCCAATTAGTTAGTGCAAACTCCTTTTATGCCATCTAGGACAGCAAATTCTGTGGAACGACACGTGATTAAATTCGAATGCTGATGAAAGGGCAGTAACTTAGTTTATATTTCACATCTGAAGTTCACGGTTCTATATAAATAACTAATTGCCAACCAACGTATTTCAAACAAAAAGTCTTCGACGAACCCTCTTCAAAGATCATATCCACCGTCAGGTGAGATTTCTAACGTTTTCTCCGGGATTGGAACACATGGAATGAATTCAGTACGTAATAACAGCAGAGAATTGTACGCAGATAAGCCATCAAAACAAGCCACGCGTAAAGCTAAGCGCGAAAATTAGAGTTCATCGGTCTCGTTGATTCGTGTAATCCGGAGAGGAATCGCTTGTTCAAAGAGTGTGTACTTGGCTGACCGAACAAAAAAAATTACACTGACACACGTTAAATGGTTTCAAAAGCAGTGTTAACAGGAAACGGAGATGAATTTCAATGGTACGCCCCTACGGGGATTACAAACATCGTGACAATTTTGCGGCCAAAAGTTCGCGTTAGATGCTGCAACGCGCGACAGAATGAGCTAAACAAAAATGTTTGATGGTACAACACAGCTGTTGTAGTAGTCCATGTTTATGCCCCAACAACCACCATAGTAGTCATAATGAGAGCTATGCATGATTTATCTACACCATTAAATTGTGGGTTTGGAAATGTAGGATCTGTGAAATTTCAATAAACAGTCGGCAGCGACCTGAATAAAGGGAGCCACCTTAGTGTGATGCTCGATTCACTTTAGTTTATACAACTATTAACAGTTCACGAATGTGGTTTCGATTTTGTTGCTACCTCACAGTGCCGAATAGAAGTGAAAGAAAAATTACATCGTAAGTCAGAAAGTTAAAGATAGCTAAATAAACTCCGAATTTAAGAAAATCATTTATTGCAGCATATCGCCTGAAGTCTCCATCCAGAACGTCAGGGGATCCTGTGGACCCTAAGCCGGTAATCAAATTCGATCAAGTCATGATAACCCCTTGGTCAGAGTCTTCGAATACTTCCGTCACGTCATCCTGGTCCACTTTCTAATTATTATCTGACATGGATAACAGTGCATTTCGAGGAAGTCGATCCGTGGACGTGAACCGCTCGTTCCAACCATTTCATTCTACTCAAGTTCAATGTCTGCTCAATCGGCTGAGTTTCGGGGTTCAAAATTCTGGGTCTCATCTAAGTTACCTAGACAATTCTCTCACCATATTCTACAAACAATAAGAGAACGGTGCTCAAACTACAATGGCCTTCGCATATCTTCTGTCTATCCACAATGTGACTGCACACTGACGTGGTGTGACTGCTGCGTGCCCTCATGACCTAACGAGATATGCAAGATGCCTTTTGTCAAGCCGAAGATCCAATCATGCCCGGAAAGTCAATGGATAGAGGCCTGAAAAATTAGTCCGTTGGTTCTCCAAGTTAAAGTTGATATGAATTGGCAATTCGATCGGAAAACTGAGTGGAATAGTGATTGATCCAAGTAGATGAGCTTTAGCCCAGTCACTCACCACTGCCTTGTGGGCAGGTCTTGTTGGAACCAAAAGCTTTAGTCAGGAAGCCTAATCGATCTCCCACTTAGTGGCTAGACTTACTACTAGTATCCTCCCAAAAAAAACCCAATGAAAATCCCAAACACTGTGAGTTCCGTATGGCATCGGTCATCTCGCAGGATAATCAGGACCGCTGTACCCGTTGCCTCGAGCAGGGTGTGTAATGATGCACATAAGCCTGTTCCAGGTTTCTGTGTTGGGTAAACGCCTCACTAGCTTGCGGATAAGACCCTTGAGCTAAGGGTTCCGGTCAGAGTAACCGAAGAAAAACCATCTCTGTGGTGTGAGCAGCCGCCCAGTGCCGATATACACAGGGAACCTTTCTAATTTTCGTTCTTTCGATGTAGAGATCATGCAAGACTCCATTAAGAACCACGGCTCAATGGACTTATCTGAAGACTGCATTAAGGGAAGGGGAAGAAGTAGTTTGCAAGCATTACTAAAACTCATGTGTTTACTTCACTTGGCCGCAAACTTAACCAAATAAGGCAACAAGTTGCTCTAGTCAGAACTTTTGAAATCTTTAAAATAAATGTATGCTGTGCCTCCAAAACGCGCATACAAGGTCCCACTTTTACCAGTACCTTTTCCAGCCCAGATGCAACCTCACTCTCTCGCTTCACTCTTTGCGTGTCCAGTGATCCGATTCCGAGTGCTCCTGGTCAAGAAGGCGTTAGAATTGTTTTAACCGCCAGAGCCAAGAGTGCACTGTTAGACTGAATCCCGATCAACAGGCATTTACATGCAGTTTGGATGGACAGTTGTATGGATGTTAATAGCAATCAATTGGAGCGTCGTTGTTTGCTCGTCTTATCTGTCCGTGCGCCCACTGACTGCAGATCCTCTGAGGCGAGAGAGTTCTACAAGCAGTTACCTTGATTACTCTGCAGTGTACGTTCGACAGACGCTGTGGTCATCACCGTGATTTTTTCACCCAACTTAGCTATTTAAGAGAGAATACGGCATATCGGAGGTCGATTTCCTGTCCCAACCGATGGCACGACAACGGAGATTGTCTCATTCAATTTGTACTGACCACGGACTGTTCCTGGCGAACACCAACTTTTGTCATAAAAAGTGACATCAGTACACCTGGAGCCCTCATTTAATGTCACACCGTTGGACTCAGACCGATCACATTACCATCGATCATCGATGGCGTGCATCAGTCGAAGACTTCCGGTCATTTTTTCCGCACCCTTGGACTCAGATAATGCTTTGATTCGACCCAGCTTTTGTTTGCATCTCGTCCATGACCACATCAGCGCAAAAGCCGCTGTTCTGCACATGTGATTCTAGACGATAATAGCCGACTAAAATTCCAGTCGGAGCACTCAAGGTGGTTGTTTTCTCAACAAAATGCACAAGATTCGAGCAAACAGTAGTACCATATCAAAGAAGCTCTGTGCTCAGCAGCAAGTGTCACGCAGGACTCTTTGCCCGATCAACTTCAAAAAACGATGGATATCCTCAACTTCAGTTGCACTGTTAGATGCTGGCATATCCGTTCCTTCTGAATACAAAATACAATCAGACCCGTGGATTTCCGAGACTTCAACTGGCCAACAATCTGAAAGATGACCGTAAGCAGCGGTGGATAGGAAAATATAGAGAAATAGAAAAAGCTGCGGCTAGCAGAAATTGTCTCAGCCTTTACTAACCGATAAGGAATACTGGTCCACGGAAACCAAGCGCGAGGGAGGTGACTAAAGAATCAAACGCCTCATCGAGTCATTCTCAAGATCATCGACTAGCACGTTGGGTAGAACACTTTAGGGAGCAGTTTAGCTGGCCCACGGTCATGGTGAGCCTTCCAACTCTGCCTGCAAGCAAAATACAGGTAGATGTCAGCTCTCAAACCAAAATGAAGATGATCAGTAAGATAGGTTATCTAAAAAGGCACAACTCAGCTGGACCAGGTGGACTGCTACTATTCGTCTTCAAGGACGACGGTGAAGTGTCAACATCAGAGTCAACAAAACTATTGGGATCAGATTGGGCAAGGGAAAAGATTCCTCAAGGCTGGTGTGAATCGGTGATTGTATCGATTCACAAGAAGGGTGACAGATCCTCATGTTAAAGCCACAGAGGGTAATACCCTCCTCCCATTATCTAGTACTCGCGAAAAATGTACGCGTGGAAACCAAGCCGGTTTTCGTCTTGGTCGGGGTTGTATTGACCGAATTTTCACTTTGAGACAGATCTTAGAACGCAGGCACATGTTCCGTAAACTCATGATTCCTGTCTTTCTTGATTAAAAATCGGTGTTCGACTCAGTCCGTCGTGCAATTCTGTCGTGCTGCCTCTCAGTGAGGGGTGTATCAGAAAAATTCATTTCACTCATCCAAAATCTCTTCTTGAACAGCCGAAGCCGGATTTGTGCTTATGGTGATCTCTTATCCGACCCCACCATGAGATGCGTTAGGGTTGCCCCTTTCACCTTTTCTTCACTAAGATAGCCCTATCATCTTCGATATTTACTTAGACAGGAACCTACCTGAATTAGAGTATGCGGGCGGCGTTGTGCTACCGAGTGAAGACCTAAGTAGGTTGCAATTTTTTCACGATAGTGTAAGTATGTTTGGAATGTGCTTTGCACCTCCGAAGTGTAAAATGCTGTCGCAAGGCTGGATTGGCTCAAAGCCGAACATTGTTCTATCAGGGGAACAAGTGGGTGAGACGAACAGATTTAATTACCCGGGTAGTTGTATCGCATCTGGTGGTCGTGTATTGGAAGACGTGTCTTCGCGCGTCCAAAAGGCCCAATTGACATTCACTAATTCGAGGCACCTGCACAACAGGCGTGATATCCGGTTATCGATCGAAGGTAGAGTACACCCACCAGAAACGAGGTCGGTATTGTTCTATGGCTCCGAAACATGGCCGCTCAGAACAGAAGATATGTGAAGAATTTCGGTGTCTCAGCACTGTTTTCTTCGTAGAGTTGGCATGACATGCTGAGAGAATTCCGTAAATAGGTCAGAGCTTAGGCGTCCTAGGGTTCAGTCTTCAGAACAGGCACTGAGTGTGAATAAGTGAAGGTAGTTGGGGCATGTTTTGCGAATGTCCATATAACGAGTGCCTCGTTGCACGCTGTTGTATGCCAGGTAGTGGTTGGTAGATGGTTCGAGGTGGCTAATTGATCACATAGGAGAAAATTATGAAAACTTTAATCAGTGGAATCGCGTAGGTGCAGTTGGCTACCAAGATGGGGCCCACAAGATCCCACCAAGCGATAGTCGGAAATAATGCTTGAGTGCCACAGTCAACAGTGTTCTTCCATTCGAAACCTTTACTTTGCATAGTTCCTCAGCCTACCGTTTGCCATCGATCTTAACTATTCCTTGTTCTTTTTTTGATTTGACCAGATAGTGCTGTGAGGCAGCAACCAGGACCAGAGCGTGTTGGTGCAAGGTTAATGGGCATAGAAACCGAAAACTGATACCTACTGTCCCCAGCGGCCATGCTGTAGAAGCGCACACCGGAACTAATATCATTGCCCCAAGGAGAATATGACTTCTGATCGATAATCGGACGTTACGCCGGAGTCACAGATGTCTCAATTTGTTGAACGTCAATCGAGATACTTCATTCTACGGAAGACCATATAATGAGATTCGCTTTATACTGTAATCATTCTAAGTTAAAAATGAAAAAATCAGCAACGACGACCTACGGATTCACAGGGGCAATCTGCACGAGTGAATAGATCATGTGTGATATTCGGCCGGGATAAACCAGAGGTGACCACAACCTGAGTCAATAGAGCATGAAACTGGACTATACCAGGTCGCGGATAGCAGAATCGTAATCAAATTGGTAAGTATCATTGAATAAGATGGGGCTCAGGCTCACTGAATAAACGATCCCAGCAATGCCTAGACAGTTACTGGTTTTCGCCTGATAACTGTCCTTCCTACAGTCACAAGAATCTTGCGGAATTGCAATTTGGTAGATGTGACCTGTTACTAAATAACGCCACATACCTATTCGTTTTAACGAAGAAGAAAAAAACAAGCGTATCGGCATCTGACTCTACTACAGTATTTCTGACGATATGAGCATTGTGTGGCAGCTTAAAAGCCTTACACAAAAGCATAAAAGTCAAGTCTTATATTAAAGCAGTGGTGAGTAGATCTCACGATGTGGTTCAAAGTTTTCAAACTGTGGAAAATGCTGGAATCAGAAATGGTCAAAAGGCGTAAGAGCTAGACAGTAGACAACAGTTCCTAACTGGTTGTGAGCGCCTGTTGCAGCCTTGCTGTCTTGCGGACCAAACTTTTGGCAAAAGGCATGGTGTGCTCTTCCCGAGAAAACTCATCATTGGCTCAGACTGTCAGACAATAATACGCCCATAAATGAACATTGGTCTGTGATAGTAACAGTGCCATGGAAGAGCTAGAAATACATTTGTTCGCTTTCTATTTCCTCTGCTTTGTCTTATTTTCCCTATGAATCTCACGGTATAAGGTCTGTAAGCATTACTGTTTTTAATAGGTTATAAATCCTCATGACTACCATTAGAAAACAGCAGCATGAAGTTGTTCTATCCCTAGAGCCAGATACGATATATATATATATATATATATATAAACTAACCTTCAGACGAAAATCATTTTTGTCCTTCAGAACACGCAGAGCCAACGTTGGTACATACACACCAGCATAACTCTCACCGGTAATGTAAAAATCACGATTCTTGTACTCCGGATATTTTTCCAGGAAGTGAAGCAAAGCGTGGTAATTGTTCAGGGATGTCTGTGTATCGAGAGAGAAAAATGCTAATGGTGCATCGATTGGACAGCATCTTAAATGAATGTGTTATTCACTAATTATTACCCGGATCCGAATCTGACTGTCATATTTTATTGTATATCTTTACGTAATTGCAAGCAAAAGGTCATACACCATAACGTCAAAGGCCAATAGCGCTAGTAAGGAAAGCCAATAATTAGGAACTGGAAACTTAAAGTGATAGACAATAGCTTATAGTGTAAGACAAACACGATGATAAAATCGGTGACAGTAAATCTTCGTTTGCCAGCAAGGCAACCCGTAGTGGAGAAATCCAAACTCCTTACCTTCGAAACGTGATGTCTAAAGAGAACAACTTCCGTTCTTTCAATCAGTCGATGAGTTTAAATTTGTCTTTCAGACTACGTCTTGACATCTTCCGTCCAACTGGGTTTCAGCAACTTTGCCAACCGTTTTGCCACAGCATGATACGATGAATTGCACGCAATCAAGTATAGGTCACAAGGGAACTTTATTTCTATGTATTTGCAGCAAACCGCACATCGTCCGAATAGTGGGTCCCGTGGACCGAATTTGTTTATGTGATCGAATCAATTATGTTCCTTTGCCTCAGCCATCTCAGGTTGTTGGATAAACATTCTTTATTTGGTGTTTTATCATTCAACCTTGTCATTTTTGAAAATTTCAATTTATCATTCAAAATGCTTTCCATTTTCGCTATGAAGTCCAATTTGCTAAAAGCCTGTCTACAATCTAGCGATTTTTGATAACGTCTGCATTTTTTGTGGCTCTCTTAACCGACTCTTACATCCTAGTCTCAACAAGCTCGCTGAATGTCTGACACCAAGATACTGAAAGTACTCGTTCACCAAAGTAGATTTAAATTTTTGCAGTCTCATTCGTCACGGGGGGAATAAATTCAACACTTGAGAGAAAAGATTCGAATCTAATATCTAAGTCCAGTTATTCACCTCGATTATTTGAATAAAAACTTGGCCCCGAGGATGTGCCTTCAAACAATGTTTTGTCTGACTTGAAGTCAGGTGAGTTGTAAGTGAAACGATCAGGGAACCTCAGTGGATGGTTCTGATCCTTCAGTTCACCTCTAAAAAACTTGGCGCTTCTGATTCAGCTGTTTGCTTGAATTTCATCATCATCATCATCATCATCATCATCATCATCGTTCAGAGGTAAAGGGCAAGGCAAGCCTCACTGACCGCTGCCTTTTCCCCAAGGTCCCATATGTCTATAAAAGGAGTGAATATCCAAGGGGGACAATGAGTGGGCCTACGTAAGTGGGGAAAGATGAGATATCGCTGCAGCCAACACACGGAACACAGTCTAACTGTACAAACGCCCTTTTTCAATCATTCTGATTAGAAAGAAAATGACAACACGATCGCCACTATTCACGGTTCACTGACATATTCTTCAGTCTCCAGCCAGCTAGTTGACGAGTCTTTCGGACACCAACCACGAAGATGTGAGACACCTACGTTACCTAATTTCTCATCCCGCGTTGACACGTCATCCGTTGACCTCCACATGGCTTCTTCAATTCCTAGGGATGAATACTAAATAGGGCACGATATGGTAGACGAGTGTTCGTCATACGCAACACGTGACCCAACCAGCGTAGTCTACTAAGTTTCATACGCTCAAACAAGCTGTTCTCAGAAGTGGCACACAATACCAGATTCCTAACCTCAATATTACTCACCCGATCACCCCATTCAATCCTAGCCATACTACACAGAAATCGGTGGTCGAAAACCTCTAGCCGACGAACATCTTCCACACGAATATTCAATGTCTCGCAACCGTACAACAGAACTGAACGCACTGCAGCACAGTACACACGACCTTTCAACCTCAGTGAAATATCAGGCCGACGCCACAAGTGCTTCAAGCCAGCATAAGCTGCCTGAGCTTGGGATAAAAGCGTATTTACCTCCACTCTCGAGCTACCGTCTTTCGACACGCAGCTACCAAGGTAGGTGAAACGGTCCACAGTCGTTAGTTCCTCTCCATCCAGTATCAAGTTCGGCACTGCTGTCATCCAGTCCTGCAACAGCACTTTACACTTTGAAGGTGCAAAGCACATGTCAAACCGCGCAATCGACCTCAAGAGTCTATCTAGTGCACGTCGTGTATGGTCCGCAGACCTGAAAAGGCACACAACGTCATCTACTTAATCTAGGTCACACGGCTTCCCTCCATTTTCCAGTTCGACTCCTACATCACGGAGACCTCCTATAGCATCTTCCATCACCTCGTCCATGACAAAGTTGACTAGAAATGGAGAGTTGAGGCACCTTGTCAAACGCCGCTAGTCGTTTCGAATGGACTTGATAGTTTGCCGTATACCCTCACGCGGCCATAGGTATGGGAGTATAATGCTCGCAACAGGTTCACAAACTTCGCTGGCATACCCTTCCGGTGGAGAGCACTGAATAGTGCTGGTCGGTCCACTGAGTCGGAAGCACTTTTCAAGTCGAGAAAGACTACGATCATAGGGCGGTGCGCGTGGCGCATTTCGAGTATCTTTCGGAGAGTGAATATCTGGTCGATGGAACCTCGACCTGACCGAAATCCGGCCTGTTGTTCGCAGATATTACTCTCGCGAATCGGTGTCAAACGGCGCAGCATTATCGAAGCTAACACCTTAGTAACTATCGGAATTAAACTAATCCCACGATGATTGCTGCAGTCACTCCGTGTACCCTTCTTGAAGATGGGTATAATCAGTGACTCATCCCACGATAGCAGGATACGCTCCTCGTTCCAAATATCATGAAGGAGGTAAATGATTGCACCAGAGCTTCCCCACCCGATTTGAAAAGAACTGGGGGAAGGTCGTCGGGACCGGCTGCTCTTTCTCTCTTCAGAAGCCGAATATTCGACTGTACTCCCACTTCCGTTGGGGGATTAAGTGACACCTTCCAAGGATGTGCAGCTGCGGACGTCGGACTAAATACGTCAGCTAAACTGATCGCCTAACTGCTCTGCCCAACAGTCCAGCCTTTGTTGTCTACCCTGGATGAGCTCTTCATTCCTACCGCACACGGCTTCACCAACCGAGGTTCGCCGCCCACCGCGGTTGCGTACAAGCTTAAACAGTCTTTAACTGTTACCTGAAGCAGCCGCTTCCTCCATCTCTTCGGCTACCTTAACCCACCAGTTTTCGCGGTCATTCTTAAGGCTTATCGTCAACTGACGCTGCAACTGTCGACGCACCTTATTCACCTCTTTGCACTTAGGCAGCTGGCGTTTTTACACCATCAGACCCAGCGGCCCTTGTGAGATCCAGTGTTTTGATGAACGCTGGATCTAGGACCATAGGCCAAATCTGCCGCCAAATGCATCGCCTGCTTAATTTGATCCCACTGATCGTCTACACTGCTACTGGTCGCAGTTCTTAGTCCCTCGGATAGTTTCTGTTCGTAGCTGTTGCGAACAGCCGAATCACACAAACGTTCGACGGCCAGTCGGGTTTGTGGCCTACGTTGATGGCCGTTGAGATGCAGCAAAAATCACATTAAAACTAACGCATGGTCCGATTCGACGTACGTGGTTCAGTATGATCTGCAGTTCTGAATAGAACCGCCCCAAAGGTAGCTAACTGTAATATGGTTTATCTGACTCAGAGTACCTGTCGAGTTAGAGCGCCATGTCGCTGTGCGTCGCGAACTGTGTCGAAAATTCGTACTAGATAGGAATAAATGATTGTCTGCACAGAATCAGAGAAGTCTTTCTCCATTATCTGTTTGTTGGGCAGGCAAGGTGCATTGCCCGCCTAAACAGGATTCCATTGAACTCAGTTTTCCAACTTATGCATTAAAATCACCTTCCACCACAACAATGTCAGACCCTTTGCTTTTCCAAACAAGGGTGACGAGGTGATCGCAAAACTTGTCTTTTTGTATGTCAGCGCTGCAGTCTGCTGGAGCGTATGCTGAGATAACAAATAAACTGCGCTTAATACTACTGTCCTTCCGGACGCCGACTGAGCCCTGCGGTCTCACGGCGCACAAGCGACTGTTGACTGGGATCCAGTCTAGAAGGGCTGCTTCAGCCTTCTCACTCAGGACTATTCCTACACCGCGTTGACCCACGGCTTGAGTTGCTTCGTCTCCTGAAGTGCGAAGGCAATATCTTGACGATACGTTTGGCGCAGTCAGTTGAAGTACTCTACTCGAATCCTGAATTCGCGCACTCACGCAGCAGACATCAATCGAAAGTGAGTCCACTGTCAGAGCCAAACACGTCTGTCGTCCAGCCTGTATTAAAGTGCGCACATTGAAAGAACCAAGATTCAGGGGCTGACGAGGCTTGAGAAAATGTGAGCTAACAGACTGAAAACCACCTACTACACTAATTGACAATAAACCGTTGCGAGTATTGGCCGTGTTATCAGTGGGGATACTATGGGTAGGCAGAAGGGACAAAGGGATTCGTTTGGAGACAGGAGAGGCAGGTTGAATAAAAGAGAGGGAATTTAACAATCAAATTCACCGCCAAAGGGATCCAAAATCAATGAGGTCCCCACTCAGTCTGCTGTTAGCGGATATTTTTAAGACAAAGTTGGAAAATGGCTCACTTGAATGGCTAATCCACGACTTCTATTTATACAAACATTATGTGGATGATATTTTTGTTCGAGTAACTCCTCGATAAGTATTAATAAACTGCTGATCCAGTCAAACTCAGCCTATCCAAATGGGGAATTCACAACATAGATGAAATTCATGGACGTGCTTTTAACTCGCCGAGAAGACGGCTCAGTACGGAAAACAGTACACAAAAAATCCAAGTGCAATGCACAATATATCCATTTTCAAATATGTGTGCCTCACAAAAAGAGCAAAATATGCTAGGAAGATACTGTTGAGATAGAAATTCAGACGATGGGAAGGGTATTCGTCGAGAATGGCTACCCAGGTCGATTAACTGATAAGGCAATGTAGACAGAAAGGAAACTTCCCAGGAAGGTAGTGGAGGAAAGGCCACTATATATTTCTATAATATCCAAACGTGACTCGATAGCACAGATCGAGTGAAGACTGATCAGCGTTATCACTAAGGAATTTTAGGCACCCAAGCTTTGAATTCTGTTCAAATCCCGTCCCCGTGATGTCACTGCGATTGAAAGACAAAGCTCCCGATTCTGTAGTCTCATTTTATGTCTATCCATTCACATATTCCTTCGAGAAGTACAATGGCGCTTGGGTGGATGCATTCGTGAATACCATCCTGCACGACTGACCACTGGAACAATTAAGTAACTCAGTAGTGCAGTAATTTCGCACCTAGCTCAGATTAACCATACAGTGAATGTGACCCAAGCTTTTCTCTTCGAGCCAACGGTTTAGCTTGACAAAGTGGCGTGCCTTGAGCACAGCGGAAGCTGCCACGATCCATCTTTCCTACTATGTGCTTAAAAATGATTTGTGCTTGCTCTTCATTTCCTTAGCCCACGTTCTATCCCAGTCCAAACCGTAGATCAATTAATAATTGGCACAACTCGTTTAGCCGTTTTCGGGTTATCCACGGAACACCGCCAATCTCTTTCCTATCTATGCGTTTTATCTGAATACCACAGTCCTTCAAAGATTTTCCAATGTTGTGACGCAATAGCAAGTGTGAATCACTGAAAATGAGCTTGTTCGCCAACTTGTGTTTTCTCAATGTGTTCAGTGGGAATTTTCAAACACTGATATATCTTGTAAAGGATGGGACCTACGGATTTCATTCTTCAAATGTCTCCAGCAGCACATTGCATCTAACTCTGCAAATCCAACCACCCCATGTCGTGTCACGGTCGCTTATCTTCGTTAGGTCGTTTTTCAAGACCTGCATATCTCAAAATTATCCAGTTGGTTAGCCCGTTTCCCGATGCGCACGATGTGGACCAGTTGAAGAGGATGTGGATGGAACCGGTATTACCGTGGTTCGTTTTTCTTTGGTTTCTGTACAATGTGTTTGCCACAAGCGGCAATTAGGGCGTTGCAGTTTTTGCATTTGGAATTTGTCGACTGCACTGGTTATCATGCAGATGGTTTTACAGCACTTAGAAATGAAGCAAGAGACTTTTTCACCCACTTTTTGTACCGTTTTTGTACTGTTCATCAGTATCTGGTTTATTTTGGTACCACTTGTCATCATTACTGCGCCGATTGCAAAAATTTAATCTTGGACATTTACTTCAATCGGCTAGCTCTGCCTAGAATCCACTACTGCTATCAGATGAAACTGATGTGAGATAGTTTAGCTGATCATATAAATTTCTAAGTTGGGATTGGGCCTGCCACTGATTTATCTCCTTTGGTAGATTATTGAAGTTCACGCCAAGTCAAAGTACATCGAGCTCAGGCAAACTAAGTGCATTTGCCCCATCTCAGGCATTAACATAATGTGACAGTAGGTTAATAAACTTTGCAATTTGCACAAGGTTTCCATTTTCATCTTCCCGATAAATGCAAGTGAGAAATTTCCATACTTTACCACATTATTCATTAGTCCGTCCGTGTTCAAGCGGACTAAGCATCAGTCGAATCAAGGTCAGAGGCTCGAATCCCAGATCAACCGGTCACTTTGGTGGAAGATGGCAATTTACTGTAGCCTGGCTTGTTTCGGTCTCGCGAGATCTGCACTACTCCAAGTGTTATGACCACCCCTTCTGGTTCCCCCTTTTCATGAGTCCCAACAGCTACGGAGAATATCCCTTTTACCACACTCACTAGTCTCCCACATCATAAAAGTAGTAATATCCGATTTGATTTTAAATGTATTCTACACCAATTCATGGTAATGAGAAACCCACTGGGCACAACATTAACTGATGTATAATCAATGACAGAATCGAAACCGAATGAATCCATTTCTAAATCGGCTTTATGCGAACGATGCATAGAAGATATCCCTATTCACACTTACCTTATGTAAGTGACCAATGTTTTGAAGCCTTTTAATTCCATTCATCCTAATCTTTCCCTTTCCCTTGTGGAGCTATGTCAGTGGTTATTTTAACTTTTTAGATAATAAACTCAAGAGGACCAAACGGGGCCACAAAACTCTCCATCCGCAGAAGAGACACAAAGTGGTCATTACCTACATTTCCAAAGTTCGTCATGACCCTGCCATCGAGCCAGTCGCTTGCACACTCGAAGCTTTTCAAGAGGAAGAAAGATCCCTTCGCGCAACAGTCAGGCGCAATGTTTACAAATGACAGAGACCGAAGTATGACTTAATTCTTTTTAGCTTATCACACAAAGCCATTTGCAATAAACGAGGTGAACCCCACAGCCAAAAGACGCACCGTGAACGGGATGCGTACGAGAGGCACTAGAGTAATTTGTTAACTCTGCTTTTAAAAACAATGATTACAGGTTGTTGGAAAAACGGAAAGTGAAAGAGCGTTCCAAGGCCTTGTAATCCAGGGAACAGAGGAAGATTGAAATAAAGAATTCTGATACCTTCGGATGAAGACTTCGTAAGGATGACTAACCACTCGAATAGGAAAAGAATGTGGGTCATGGTAGGGAGAACTATCGGAGCCAATTCTGAAGAACAGAAATCAAAAATACTAACGACGGAAAAGGGGTAGCGAAGTAACTACCAAGCGATGAGCAGATGACAGTGGATTTGAGGTCAGGAAAGAATTTCCCATCAACCGAAAGGCCTTTAGTTGAACCCGATCAAGGAAAGAAAGTGGCAGACGAAGCCCTGTCCCAGACAACTGCAGGATTCAATTGTTAGATGAAAGAAAGCGGACGACTGTAGAAAGCGTCTCGTATGCAACGGAAACCAAATTTTCGCGCAGCAGGAGGGGTAAGTGTTGACATAAAGCGAGACCAACAAAGAGAAGAAATTTTCTAGCCAAGCCCAGTAATGAGAATGGATCAGTGGAATGAAGAAAAGCCAAGTCAAAGTTTAATTGAGAAGGATGAAGGAGATACTTGAGTGAAACCTAAGGAGGAAAAGTCATGGAAGCATTGAAACAGACAGGGCCGATAGAGACCCAAGCAGATATGCATTCTGGATCGGAACCAAATGATGCGCTGAGAAACATACGACCCCAGTCGATGTTGTTAGTGGCTTGGGGAGTAGGAAGTGTAAAGTGATCATCGGCAATACGGTGAAGAAGGGTAAGAGTTGGCGTAAGGGATGAGTGCAAGTATGGAACCTTGGGGAGCACCAGCATTCACACGGAACGACTGAGACAGAACCCCATCGACTCGGATAGAGATGGTTCAGTTGTTGAGAAGACATGAAATCCACGCTATCAGAGCCGGATAGAGCCCAATCGGCAGCTGACCTTCAGTTGAAAGCCGTGGACATGTCCAGCGAGACTAAGTGAGTTTAACCGTGGTTACCAAGCGGACCCGATAAGGAATGTGAGATGACAGCTGGCGATTCGCCTGCAATGCGACGTGATCACTCAGTAAACCTCCATGTTCAAATAACGGACGTAACTAACCGAAGGTAACGGTTACAGAAATTTTCGAAAGTGCGAAAGTAAGGGTGACATGACGACAGTGAGGGTAGTGAGAAATCTACAAGTGGTTTGTAAGTGTGTGTGCAACTAGGTGGACGAAAGCGGTGATCCATGTGATTTGCGAAATTCATGTACGCTATGAGAGAACCTGCAGCCCAAACCTTGGGAGTTGGAAAGGAGAACTGTATTAGGCCTTAGTAGGTTAGTGCGTGAGAGTGAGCTGGGCAACATCAAAGCTGTTTATTACCTGCCACTTTAAGGCAGTGAATAAAGCCGTTTACATCAGAACTGCCTTTAAGAGAGATCATATTTCTAGTGCGCATCATAAACTCAGTTCGACCATAAAACCAACATACACCGTCTCAAAACTTCGCATCTTACCGATCAACCGAGAGAGTGCTCCGAACCAAAATGAATCTAGTCCGTAGTGCATCTGGCATATCAGGACAAGTGCAGATGTGATGTTACTTACATCGGCAATGCAAACCGAAGACTCTTACAACGGAAGTCAGAGCATATGACCAAGTCGTTGACTAAACTATCACAGAATACAGAGAACAGCTATCCTTATGGTAACCCGGGGTCGTCGATCGCGAAACGTGACAGCAACTAGGCACAAAGATAACCCCATTTCATCGTTCAGGGCCAAGGTTTTCAGGGAAGCTACGCGCACAGAAGCTACAAACACAGACTCTGCCACTGCCCCGGTCATGCAGATAACAACAATTCTTTGTCGTACAGAATTAGAACTTTATTCTAGTCATGCTTTATAATTTTTAGGTCATTGTAGGTAACCGACTGGAAAGAGTAGTATAGAGTCCTAACATTCATCAGTATTCCTTTTCTTTCCTGTGGTGTTCGAGATGGATTTACTCGAAAAATTAATGCTTGGGTGCTTCGTAATCTCCTATGCACCCAGAAAGTTAGTTTAAGCTTAAAGCTGCTTCGGCCTACTGCACCTTATACAGCCGAAACCCACCAAAGCGACTGCTCTTTTCCACTTTGGAGTGAAATCTGGATCACTCATGGGCGTTTTCAGCATCCTTGACTCATCCACTGTGCACTACAACTCTCGGTCCCAATTCCGGTTGGACTGAGTTAAATTTAATGGTATTAGTTAGTGCGTCTGGAAATAACTGAAAATGAGCGTTTTTCATGGTTTCCGTGACACTATTAGGATAATCAACTAACAATTTGATAGGGGTTAACATTAATTTAGGTCCTCAAACAATAGCCTATTTTGAGAAAGGTCACTCAAGGTAACCGAAACTTCAGCTCATTACAAGCATTCCCGACCTCGCCATTTTTCTCGTTTCAAAAACTCAGATTAACGCATTACATGATACATCGTTTCTTCGATGCAATGCGAAATACATCCGGTTCTGATGCTAATGCATGAATAGCTTCGCCAAGAACGGATCTTTTGCCCTTTGGAAATACGGCATCAACACACTGGTCGAGCACCTGGTAAACAGCGATCCAGATTGTAAAGCTGATTTCCAGCTGACAACAACAAACCGTTGGGATCCCTCGAGAAAAAAAAACGTCCGGAACTAACTGGGCAATGCAACTCAGACGGTGGGCAAAAATGCAACCATTTTGACCTGCTTCAGAATGTACAGCTTTTGTGAATGTTCACAGTGGCTTTTTGGAGATTACAAAGCGGATGACGAGTTTAGCACTTCTTATTTCGCCGAGAAAAGGCTATTGACTTCGATAAACCAAGGATATTTCAGAAGGTTTCCATTGTTGATTAAGATCGCAGACGCTAAACACAAAACACTACAGACGATTAAAGAACATAAAGGCATGATAAGTCTGCCAGCCAACAAAGAAAGAGCGACATCTACTCTAGAACGCAGATTACACCGAGGACGACACTGCTACATACTGGAAAGAGGGTTACAACATACTCAAAGGACTGTCAAACAGGAACGCTGGAGAGTAAAGGCGGAATCTTCGAATACCATGCGGTTCTGCAGACGGCCAAAGATGGGATCTATACGCCCAGCTCATCAATCAGGACCCGGAAACTATCAACCTGAGCCACGACCAACGTCAATTCTGATAGTCATTCAGAATAAAGACATTTTAGATAGCAAATTTTTGCAGTTGATCACACTGATAATGGAAAAGAGGCTTTGGTTCATTGCCACATTTAACCATTGGAAATCTTGTGATTTGGGAGGGCAGTCGCATTTAGTAAGGGACGTTGCTAACTTACGGACTGAGTCTTTGTGACCAAGCCGTTGATCATCTTCATAAATAGAATGAAAAATCCCTTAATTTTTTCATAGCCCAGTTTCGAACACAGGTAGATGCCTTAACGTGGAAGATAATCATGACAAGAAAAATTTAGACGGCGGTCGTAAAAGAACAGAACGTACCAAATCATCATCTGTCGTCGTGTTACCATCGACAGCGTAGGAAAAGCCAACACCGGCTGGAGATTCGAGGTACAGGACATTTGCGAACTGTAAATCGAGGAATAACAGTAGAGAGCAACGAACAGGCAGCGACAAAACGCTTCGATACTAAAAGAGGATGACCCACTTTGGGGACTTAAGGACGGTGGTCTACTGCATCAAATGTCAATAAGTAATAAAAAAACAGCGAAAAACAAAAACAATCGAGCGCGATGACAAAGCAGGCTACGCTAAGCTGGAGGAAACTGCAGTTACAACTGAAATCGGTAAAAAATGCTAACCTTATTCCACGAATAAGGGTTAGGGACTGGAGAAGGTCCGATAGGTCCGTCACGAATCTGAATTTGAAAACAAAAGAAAACATTTAGTCAACTATCACACATGAAACTTTAGGCAGTATCAGAAATGGACGAAAGAAAAACTATTTTTGGACGTCATTGCTGAATGCTAGGTGAGTTAAAATTAGAACTGTAAATTAACTTCGGTCAACTCTTGATTAAAATTTTTGTAGATCCTCCTTAATAGATGCAGTCCATTTACAATTAAATGACTCATGCAGTAAGCCCCATAAAAATAGATAAATTCTCATCCGGAACCACAGTGATCTTAACGAGCCGCAAGGGTTTGAACAGCGTTGTTGGCCGAACATTGAATCGGTCGCTTTGACAACTTGCACTCAACCGATGGAAAGAACGGGTGTCATTAGCGTTCCCACAAGGACTCGTGTTCGACCAGTACTAAGGCTCTACCGCATTCTAATCAGTCTTGTCCACAAAAGTAGATATGTGCTTTACGTTGGCTCCTGTAACGCACAAAGATTCGCGTGGTGATTTCGCGAAAAAGTGCTATTTCATTTCCCCAACTAATATTTACAAAAGCACGATAGCATTTCGAATACGCTTTTTGCACTCATTAATTTTTTCGGATGACTGTTTATGCCGCTTACGCCTGAGGCTTAACGGAGATCTCCCAGACTGCCGCTAATTACCGCTTTGTATACAAATATAGTACTGCATAAATTATGTGGGTGCATTTTCCGACGACAACAGCCTGCCAAAGTGAAACTGCTCTCTGACGTAGTATAGTGGATTGACAGCGTTCATGGATCCGCAAGTTAGGCCGAAGATTCAACCGCACCCGCAAGGGCCATAGGCATCGCCTGATGAAGTAGTCTCATGTTATTCTAAATTGTTTAAAATCGTATGTCCTACTGGTCTACTTATGCAGAGTCGGACAACGTGTTAGCTTTCATGTAATTTTCAGTGCAGCCATATGGCCACTAACGCAAGCCGCAAGCTCGGTTAGCAGTACATCGGACCAAGATGAACGCAATATACTGGTTCCCGCGTTAATCCGGAATTACGTCAACACTATTCGGAGTTATGTCAAAAATATTCGTAATCCAGTAAGAACATGGCAGGACCTCGGAAGAACACAATTGCTTGTAGAATGCAGATGACTGTACTGATAACCAGTGCAACTCACAGTACGCGGGCATAAATGTACCTGTGAAAGGTGAATCATGTTTCAGATCTACAGAAACGAGACCTCAACAAGCCGGCTGGACGACATTTCCAACTAGTTCGGATACGGGGTCCAATGAAAGGAGATGCACTTGGTAACAGGCGCCGCCTAAAAGTCTAGACCCAATGTCTACCTACTGCATTCCTCAGAACACTCTGTATCTAATGAGGTAAAAATGTCATGCCTCGAAAAGTAAGCAGATGAATAGGATAAGAGGGCACCTACGACAGTTAATTACAAAGATCATAATGCTCGATGGATCAAAATAGCTGAAGAAATGGAAGTAGCAACTTCTTCAGGCAACGGTCAAAGACTGTTTAAGCTCATAAACGAAGTCAGCGTGTGACGAACTTTGGTCAGTGACTCAATACATTGAAGATATTAAACGATCGACCATAGTTTAGCCTGCCGCGTAGTAATGTAGTTGCCCTGACGTCAGCGACTGCAAATCACTGGATATCGTTTTACCTTCTTTCCAAAAGACTTGGAAACAGAGTTGAACATCTGACCACTGAAGCGAGGAATATCGGATGAATTCTCTCCATTTCCTTCCAGGTTGGGTGGAGACTCCTTGATAAAATCGCTTACCTCCTTGCTCTGCGACATTTCAAACGAAAGGCATATTCCTTTATCATGAGGTCAATCACTATTACATCAATCATTACGAAGGGGACGCACAATGATGCCAGTGACCACCATGAGACCACTATAATTCTGATATTTATCAAGCTTTCAGCTTCGATAGTAACGTGCCGTCCGACACTAGTTTGCGAGAGCAACGTCCGCAAACCAGAGGCCGGATTTCGTAGAGGTCGAGGTTGCACCGACTAGATTCTCACCCTTCTCCAGCTACTTGAAATAATTCAAGCACACGGCTGCCCGACAATTGCAGTTTGTCTCGAAGGGTACCTTCCATCCAGTCGATCGAACAGCGCTATTCAATACTCTTTCTGAGAAATACACACCACGGAAGTTAGGGGATCCTCCGCAAGTTTCGTACTCGCATACCTTTGGTAATACAACGATATACGGTGAACTATCAAGTATACTCGGCACAATCAGTAGTGCTCCACAAGGGTGTCTTATTTCACCACTCCTTTTTAACTTCGTGATCGACGAGATATTAAAGAATGATTTAGGACTTCAGGATGAAGCAGTCATGTTGCCAAATGGTGAGGGCTATGGGACCTGGATTATGCCGACGGCCTTGTTCGCTTGTTCGAATCTACGAAACAAATGTAGCATGCGCTAGACAGATTGACAAAAGCTTTAGCTCCGTTATATATATATATATATATATATATATATATATATATCCGCAGAATCGAATCTGTAGCATCAGGAGTGTGCATGGAAGCTCTTCGTCGAAGAATCCACAGAAGAACCACAACTGTGATTTGTTGATAATTCTTTGTGAGTTGGGTTGAGCGAACGTTAGGAACGAGGGCAGGATGCCCCAGAATATACATATGTATATACAGACGCAGTAGGTAGTATCTGGATGCGTGAACGAAATTTGGCCGGGAGCACACGACCAGTTTCGCGGTTATTGTCGCTCGTCAGGTATGCGTACCCGGTGCTCTCTTGCTTAAACATCCACATACTTATACACTCTTAATTTATATTCCTTACCAGAATCGAATCTGTGGCATCATATTCGATCCTGGTGAGAAATATCAATTCGGAATGTACAAGTATGTGCATGTTTGGACAACACAGCACCGGCCACGCATACATGACGAGCAACAATAACCGCGAAGCCGGTCGTGTGCTCCCGGGAAAATTTTGTTCACGCATCCAGATACTAATTGCTGCTTTTATATATACATATATATATATATATATTGCACAACGACTTGGAAACAAGCATGGTGCCAGCGCAGTAATTTGTAAATGGAACTGCCGAAGGGGAACAAACGGAAGGGAAATTTAATAAAAACAAACCATAACAAGCCAACTGTTTTTGTGTTTTTACCTTATACATTTTGTGACTTTTTGGTTACCTTCGGATTGTTTTTATGAGGGATGAGTTTTACAGACAAACCACACAGCATTCGCGCCACTAACTTTGGTTCTAAGCTACGTCCCTCAGCGTCTCCAATCAACCAAAAGAGCACGAAAAGGTAAACGATGGACAGGCATATGCAAGACGTGTCCAACTCACCAAAGGCGATGTAGAGCGATTATCCCAGTCAGAGAACGACTATCTGTAACCAACATACGACGACCCACCTCTTTGTTGTTCACCCCATGTTTCCACCAGAAACGAGTAATGCTTAGGAGATATCGGCGGCCAAAAACAGAAAGTCACTGGGCATTCGGAATGTGCTTGGAAACTTTAAAGTGCAAAGTATTGTTAGAAGACTGCACGGTAGTAGTTCCCACCGTGAACCTCCAACGGAGATCAACTAATATTAGTTGGCCATTTCATTTATCACAGTGGCGGCGTGGCAAATAATGGTGGGCACACATTCAAGGTTGAAGCGGTGTACACTGGACTAAAGCACTTGCAGTGTCGACCTGATGTTTCGTTGTGGTTGAAAGACGGTGCGCACTTTGCCGCACTGTGCTCAGTTTAGTTACATGGTTGCAAGATATGGAGTTTACGGTTTTATGATGTTCGTCGCTTGGAGGTTTTTGGCTAGCGATATTCGCGTGGTACCACTAGGATTGGATGGAGTAATCTCGTAGGCATTGTGAAAGTTAGGGATCTGGCAATGGGTACAGATTCAGAGAATACCTTATCACAGCATATCAGCCTTAGCAAACTTTGTTGGCCGGAGCACGTGCTGCGTATGGCGAGCACGTCTGCCGCATCGTGTCCTGTTATCTGCTCGCCTCACGGAATGGAGGGGACCCTGGCAGCGGAGAATGAGAAGAGGTACATCGAACTTGGGTAAACAACGTCCCGCGTCTTCGTGTTTGGGGTCTTCAGGTTAGCTCAAGCAGTTGGCTGGAGACATCCAATATGGCAGCGAACTGTGAATAGTGAAGATTATGTAATTCGTTTCAGCCGAGTCAAAGCCCTCGAAGAATGCCTTTATATAGTTAGACCGTTTACCGCGTGTTAACTACAACGGCGTTAGTCTACTTTCCCGCCAGGGTGCATCATTGCTTACCGTATATATCGATTCTTTCCACAGCAACGGGCAAAGTGGTAGAAAACGCAGCGATCAGTGGGGCTCTTTCCGCTTTTTAACTGTGAGTGACGGTGATGATGACTGGCGTGCAGCTTTTTGAGACATTCTAACTTCGGTCTTGGCGGGTTGTGATAAACTCAGCTAATCGTCATTATTTATAGCACGCTTTTCACCTCCAAGGATGGAATAAAGAGTTCTACTAGGAAGCGTGATGGGGCCATCATTAATGTTTTAGGTTGGTCGAGTGAACATCAAGACCTGCGGATCCATGCTTATTTAGGCCTCTGAATATCAGAAGCGAATATCATGTTCTTCATTTCGGGCCGTTTCGTGAACAAGACGGTAGTCTGTACTCAAATATCTGTTACGCAGATATCCTTAAAGTAATTCAAAAGAATTTTCATCTGAACGGGTATGGTGGCACGTCCATTCTGTGTAGAACTCACGCTACTCATAGCAACCCTTATGCTCTGCCTTAACTGTACGCAACTAGGGTGGGTCTTTGGACATATTCTCGCTTTGCTTACATTTGCTATTTTAAACACTACTTCGTAGGTTCCCTGGATTGCAAAGGCCAATCTGCAAGGGCTCGTACAATGAGAGTACCCGAGAAGACAGAACTTGGTGAACAAGCCTTCTAACATTAATGACTTCTCATAGTGAGTCCTGTTATCAGCGCTCTCCCATCATGGTGGGTGCCTCAACGTGGAACCCACTTTAGCTGAGGGAACTCATTCGTTAGTAGCACCAGGTTACGAAGCGTTTACGTAAGTATGTTACTTCGAACGCGTGCTGTCTGCTATCGATGATGTACTAACCACGGCCGAGTCCATAAGCATGAAGCTCGACATGTACCATCGTTCTAGTATCCTGCGCACGCAAATACCGGAAGTCAATACGCGCAAAAAAAACGACGTAACCGAGGTTAACACTTATAACTTCACGGCAAGTTACACAACTTCAGGGCAAGTTATATACAGCTTAATACTCCGAAAAGCTCCGTCTGCAACGACAACGGTACAACTGTCGACAGATGCTAGCCTCCCGCAAAGAGGACTCCCTGGTGCTAAAGTGAAATTAGATTGGTTCACCAGAGAAAATATGTATCGTTACCCACAGGTTTACACCGGCAGTGACAGGCAAGGTCAATTCATGCCCCGTATTATCACCAAAAAGATGCAGTCAAGTCTCTATCAGCTTTCCAAGAGGAATCTACGGTTATCGTTGAACGCGCTATTAAGCACTAGTTCACAGACGATCGTAATTGCGGTTACGAGATCAGGATAACAAGCTAACCGTCATAATGTTCACAGGTTGCGTTACCATTTGGTAGCCTATACATCCAACAAATTACTTCATCTTACATAGTTGATATTAGTTTGAGTGTCACCGAACCATGAACATGCTACATCACTTTACTTCACACTCCTTGATTACAGAATGCATCGCCAATCCAAATGGAAGTCCTGTACACAAAACTGCACAAAATATATTTTTATTACATTTTAAATGACTTATTTTCACAACCCGTTTTCAATTTTGCAGTTCGGTTGTTAGGCGAGGACAGTTTCGCAGCATCGATTCGCATCATCGTGACCGTTATCGGGGTCTTTCATGCGTAGTGAATACTTACGGAATTAGTCCCTTAAGCTAAAAAAACTGTCGGTGCTTGGCATATAACAGCAGTCAAAAATCAAGCAATGCGTGATTAACAGAGGAATCGTTTAAGTAACTTTAAATGGGAAAAGAGCAAAAGGGAAAGAAGTGATACTAAAAAAGCGCCGTATTCCGATTGCCCATGTTTTTTGCCCGCCCAGTACCGGTAGCATTTTCGGACTTGCTTTTATATGTGGTGTCCAAGGTTGCCATACTTCACCGGAATTTTACCGGATTTCTCCAAGCTGCCACCGGATTGGGCCCAGATCTGGCGTGCTACTTGGGGCGCTGCGTGGAAACTGAGGAGAGAAAACTTAATTCAGCATAATTCACTTGGATCAATACCTGTTAGCTTTTTTACGATATATTTGCTGGCATAAATATTTATATTGCCTTTTCGCTTTTGCTGTCATTGTGTTGATGACTAACAGCTTCGCCCAAGCACACAGGAGCATGTTCGAAATGACGGAGGTGCTTAAATTTCATTGTTGTCGTCGCGTGGATGCACTGAACAAGGTCATGCTCAGTTACGCATACTGCAGTGAAATTAAAGATATCGTTAAACAACGGACTGTCGGATAGAACGCAGAAACTAATTAACAGCGTGCAGACTAGAAAGTTCCCAAATCATGCCAAAAAGAGAAATATAGTCTCGAAATCACACCAAAAGTGAATTAAACAGTCCATAAGTAGTCTTTAATGGAAGGGAAATATACTCCCGGAATAGACTCGGTAACGGTTTAGTAGCTGATATCTATTGAAACTGGGTACTAAATGAGGAAGAAATACATTTGATGTATGCATACATATTCTGACTACAATATAACAGTTATACGATTCTGCAGTTTTTCTTTGAAGTGGAGATAAATAGCAGGAAATATACTTACGCTAAAAGGTCCGTTTTCATCTAAGAGACCCTCCAAAGATGAACAGCCAGGGCCACCGTTCAGCCATAGCACAAGAGGAGCGTTCTCGGATTCTCTGCTGGATTCTGCAAACCAGTAGTGTAGTTGGATATTTGGTGTCACGCCGCTTAAGTACCCAGAGTATTGCTTAAATTTTGGTTGTTCAGACAAGCGAGGAAGTTGTTCAACAATGTCTTCGTTAATCCACCAATTATCGCCGAAACAGTAGGCTTCAGGGTCATTATATGTCAAATTTTATCTTACCAATCAACAAATAACTCAGGAAAACTCTTAGGATTTGCCGATGCATGCCGGGAAAATTACACGGAGAAAAACTCCGCGTTTGAAAAGACGCACACAGGAATGACCTAGAATTTAGTCCAGCCTCAGTTCCCGTTAGATTGCAAGACTATACGGAGAGATGCCTGACCATTCAGGTTCTTGTTCCGAGAGCCCCTTGGATCAGACGATGTCTTGATAAAAGAGAGTGGAAGCTCTTTAGCGGAATATGGATTTGTTCCTTCGGATCGCTTGTTTAACCGAACGTCGACCGCCCAGCGCGGTCGTCATTTGCGCGTTGCTCCGGCACGCCTCGCTCACACGCTTCTGCTAAAATATAGTCATCCTTCCAACGCTTCCGACTATCTTTTTGATTTATCGGTCCAGTGTCATGGTTGTCCATATTGCAATCGTACAGAGCCGAGTAAGGCTGACGCACAAGTGGTCACAACGGTTAAGGGCAAGCAAACGTAACACGCGATCCGCGTTAAGACAATCAGTCTGACAGCCCTCTGCAGCTCCTACGGTGACAATCTGAATCATGCGTGTGACGCCAACCTGTCATTTCCATCACCTTTAAAAGGGGGGAAATTAATGTGGTGCATTCCACTCGACCATATCCTCAGCGCTACAATTCAAACAGTGCCCTTCCCAAACACTGATAGCCTCCATTTGAATTCACGCACCGATCTCACCACCATCACTTTCAGTTCCGGCTACATCTACATTACTACACTATACGGCGTGATACCTGATCGTCAAGGTTCTTGCGCATCTTGTAGTTTGTTCCAGCAATTCATCATTAGTTAGCCAAACGACTTGCTTCTCAAACCAGTGGTTACATGCTCTCTCATAATCTTTCTCCCGTTTCCTGTCATTGTTTCACACCCGCTTATTTGGAGTACGGCTCCACGGCGACCCTGAAATTCGGCTAGTAACTTGTATTGTTACCTTATTCCTTACGCCCTTTCATGGGGAAAAAACCAAGCTCTCTCAGCCTTCGCTCATATCCCATGTGCCTCATCCGTACATAAACGCTGAACGTCTTCCAGAATTTTCGCATCTCTCGCAAAATACGGTTTGCATGCCTGCACACAGCGAGCCAAGCGTGATCGGAAAACGCCTTGAACAGAATAACTTTAAGCCTTTTGGATTCTACAGTCCTATTGAGTTGGCTTAAGACACACCATGTCTTCTTGACCGCTTTCTGATACCACGAATTATGCTTGAATTTCACACTCACTTCTGTCTTGAGGCCTCTTGCGTATTGTGCTTGCTTCATCATAACCCGATCTACAGATGGAACCATGTGGCTCCTCCTCCCATGAGCCGCCAGCACATGCTCAAGTTCAACGAAAGATCCCATCTCACCGGCCGCTGATCTCCTCTATCCGGATCCTTCTGGATAAATTCACTGTTTGCTGTCCATTATACTTTGATGTCATCAGAAGTCACGAGACGCGGGTTTTCCAAACCATTTGCTATGTCACTGACGTGCATCAGGGAAAGCAGTGGTTCTGAGACAGTCCGCCGAGGCCCCCCGCTGTATGGTAATCCTGTCAGAAGGATACCCCTCGACTCTCACCCTTTAGACTTTGTGCTATCTAGTTGTCCGCCTAGGCGTCCACCCCGAAAGCCTACACTTTCTGGCCAGGATGCCTGTGGTTCATGAAATAAGGGGCCTTCTAGAAGTCCAGGTACCATGCTTCGACTCTTTCGCTCATGTCCATCCTGCCTGTTTCTTCGCCCAGGAAGTCAACCAAGTTGAGCAAAGTTGACAAGTCGGGAGCTTGCAGCACAGTACCATTGATGATGTAGTAGTATGCCAAAGGGATTACTTCAGTGCTTGACAGTCGTCGTTGTTTCCGTATAACAAACGAGATAGGTTCCTGGGCTTGGTCTAAGTAAAACTCGATTCCTGTCATACAGAGCAGCTGCTCCGGACTAAGGCGTTGCATTCGCACAACCTCGTTATTATACTGTCGGTCGCAAAACGGATTAGAAATAATCCAATACATTGGTTCAACAAAGTAAATGACTCCAAGCGGGGTTAGACCAGGAAATACTGTATAATTCCTCGACTGAATCCGTGTCACCGACTGTGGAAACCATCAAAGCAGGAGGATATCTATTGGTTCATAAACACGTCCACTTCTTTGGCTTTTCGTTCGAAATGGCGTTGCTTTTGGCGCAAGTATTTGAGTTGAATGATATGAGGGTAATAGCCACAAGCGAATCTTGTACTAAAAATCACTATAGCCCAGAAGCTGTTCACTGACATGAATGCTGGTCGATCTCGGAGTGCCGCGCGAGTCACGTAGCAGCCATGCACTAATATACAGCAGGGCAGACAACCGTAAAGGTTTACGTACGTCAGACCCCAACAGGTTCTTGTATCTTTTATCGTTTACTTTCCTTATTAGTGGAATAACAATGTACATTTATTTTCAGGAAGGGGGCCGGGGCCAGCAGAGGGCAGTCAATTGGGGAAGTTAACCGGTGGTGGGGGGATTCGAACTCGCAACCTTCACTTCCGAAGGCCACGACTTTAGCCGTTTGGCCACCGCCGGCCAAAAAAAAGATTTTTTGTACTAAAATCCATGTTTTTGCACCATCGTCAGCTTCCATTTGATAGCCTATCCTGTGGCGCGGGGCCCTGTCAAGAGTTGTTAGCTTGATGGATGTCAGACATGCCAGGCCATAGCTGTCACAGTTATCTCTGTCCCCGCCGTTATGCATCAGTATGACTTTCCACGTCAACCAGCCCGCGGGAAGCCGCCATTCACCAACGACCTGTTAAAGAGCTGGGTGAAATATTTCTCCAGGATCTTCGACAGCGGCTTTACTGTCGCTAGACGGATCCCGTCAGGCCCTGTCCCTTTCGAAGGCTCCATTTTTTTCAGGCTACCCCGCGCTACTTCCTCCGTGACCGCGCCTTCCCGTATTCTACGCTATAAGGGTGACGTGGCTTTTTGTTTACCTCTGTGCCCCCTGATTACGCCTATATGCTGTTCGGAAACCTTCCGACAGACAGTCGGCTTCCTGCCGGCTGCTGGTTGATCTAAGTACCTAATAGTTTTTCACTCCACCTACGGTCTTTCTTAAAGCTGCCTTAAGTGATACATAATTGTAAAAGACCAAGTTTGTCTATATATATCACAAAAGCCCTACGTTCTCGCCCTGTGGATCTCGTAATTTTATTCTGCCATGGCAGTAGCCCCTTTCGTTTGATTTTATGGGGTGGTCTACAGATGTTCCGAGTATTTTCCACCTCCTTCTACTCCCCTCTGAGTTTGAAGACCCAATTTCAGCAGTCTACTCTTACCCATTTCTGAGAAGTTCCCTCCATATTTGTTGGGGCTATCAGTCTCTCCAGACTCAGTCGCGTGCCGACTACGGCGGGACCGCCCATGATTACTGGTTCTTTCGACTCAAAGCTCATTGTGTATTTCGACGCTCTTGTTAGCACCAATTCAAGGGCCGAAGATGTTTGTCCGAATCTCCATCGAGTCGTTTGCTTAAGTTATTGAATACTCTCACCTACGTATCTAAAGTCCCTTTTCTGAGTTGTCTGGCAAACCCAACAAACCTCAGAAGCGTTGAAATTGCCAGCGTTAGACTTTTGTCCACGGGCCCTAGAACCACATCCCCCGGTGGCGTCCACCCCGGGCTTCTGTACGCATATGAATCTGAGATGTTGGAGCAGCCGGTTGCGATGTTCACTTCCAAGATAAGGAACAAAGGAAACCATATCTACTGCGCAGAACGTTGAATACCCCATGGTGATAAATCCCCAATTCAAGGCGACCCTTAAACCATATCTTGAATATGGAGTTCCGGATTCGGCATCCGCCATATATATGGAACAAGCCATCATTCAGAACATCCTGAGGTGGATCACGAAATCCATTAAGAGCTATAGAGCCTTGTCGTGCTCTGATGGGCTTCGAGGGCCAAGACTGCACTATATGGGGAGACGCAGATCGAAGAGAACACGAAATGCCCTCAGGCTGTTTAGGGTTTCGACCGTAATCGTTGGCCTAGATTCTGTCCGGTTGTTGTCAAACTGAAGGAGCAAACAAAATCTGAAGAAACCTACGGCCCCAAAATACATAATGGCTCATTTATTCTGGCACAGTACATTCGGCGCTCGAAACAGCCCCCAGGCAATGTCGTCGAGTCCCTTTCATTAGTGTGGTTTAACATCAGCTAGAGAGAGGATTGGCTAATGGTATTACCGGCTACCATGTGACAATTTTGAACGCTTTCACATGGTATCTGTCGGCAATTTCTCCTCTCTATCAAAGACCTTATTTTTGCCCTTCGCAATCGGGAAAACAAACATTATTCCCATTTCTTCACCAAGATATCATAGACGCAGCTTTCCGCCTACCTCCTTAATACGCGAGGAAGATTGTTGCACTTTTCTATAGCCCAGGTGGGTATTACTGGCGTTCTCTGTTTTCAGTCCTTTAGTGCTAGTGAATATCACCTTTCCAGAAGTCGCTGGTTTACTCTCCGAAATTGCTTCCTCCAGCTCAGCGGGTAGAAGAGAAACTCAGAAAGCTTAACGCGTTAGAGGCATGATGTTGACTCTAGGGAGAACCTGGAGTCGGTCTTCGTTGTCTGTGTTCTCGTACGATTTGATTTAAGTGTCAATTAACCTGCGCTTCTTGGGCTCCAACCTGCAATGCACCATGGGCATTGGTTTACTTCACTTGCACTGCCGTGGCTACCATGGTAGGGCCTCGGACTTCAAACCGGCGACCGGCTTTCCTGAAGTCCGACCGGAAATGCTCAAGAGCATTTTGTCGTCGGTATACATGTCAAGGTTGTTTGTGAGGGCTTGATGTAAGCCCATTACGGATGCTGAATGGAAGTGACTCCAATGCGTGGCATTAGGATACATCGGCAGCAACTGGAGAACGTTATAAGGAGTTCTCAATAGTACGCACCTGAGGACGCGAATTTCACTAACGTTTATCGTTAGCTTAGCTATATGCAGTTCATTTGAAGCCACTGTAAGTTAGAGGAGGTTGACAGGTGCCAGAAGCCTGCAACAACGATAGCCATTCACAGTGGTTGGTAGCAATCAGTTGATGATAACTATGGGCCGCTGACCTCCATATGAATGCTCTTTAATTAAAAGTCAGCTAGTGCTTCTAGGGCGTGCATATTTTCCCTGATTGGGTGACTTCTAAAGTGTTTGTGCGGAAGGTTTCTAAAGTGCGATACGTCGATTATAGCGAAGCATTCGACCCGGTCATTCACCGACTGTCAATAAACAAGTTAGGTACTTTCAGGATATATGGGTGAATGTCTGCTTTAGCAACCGTTGGCTCAGTTTTTTGGTGGTTTGAGACGAATCTGTTCGCAGGCTTCAATAGCGATATTCACTCAGAATCAGTTATGTGGCCTCCATTGTTCCTCCTTTATATTAATGACTTCACAACGGTTATAAAGCTTCCGCATCTCATATTTGCATTCTAAAAAGGATGGTAGGTGAGAGCGATTTGGTAATTTTGCTTGAGGGATTCGGGAAGGCAACTGACAACATCATCCAGTGGGACCTGTCACTGAGTGTCGGTAAGAGTTGTCTCACTGAAGTCTCGGACGGATTGATGGGTACAGCGCAACAAGAAACGGTTTTGTCCAGTAGGACCAAGTTTGTTAGCGATCTCGGAACAAAGGGGGCTTCCTACTTCAAGTTGAAATAAGGGTTTAAGCAGGCAACATTTGAGGCTAGTAGAGGCTCTTTCAAACTGAGGTGTGCTATTGAGGTTAGGTTACAGGAGGTATTTGTTGCTTTGTATATAACAGCATTTGGGCCTCACCTGGAGTGCTGCGTGCAGGCTAGGTCCGCATTCATAAAGATGCGGCCCGTTTGAGACAGTTTTACCCGTTAACAACGGGAAGGGTAAATGAGCAAGTGAGCATGAACTATCAGATATGGGCGAAAGATCAGAACCCTTTGACTAAGAATGAACAAACTGCAGGGAACGTGGTTGAAACGCCTAAGATATTAAAGTTCTTAAAGGATGCGAACTTAGCGGATCTTTTTGCAACCTGCTGAACTGAGGACCATGAGCAAAATCATTAAGCCATGGATGGAGCTGTGTAGACTAGAAGTCCTAGCCCTCATCTCCACACTGAAAAAGCTAGCACGTGAAACAGCTTGAGCAAACGGTTGGTGAGGTCGTACCCGGTAATAACACTTAATAACCTGTTAGATGAGAAGGGTTTCGAGGCTCTCCCCGAGGTATGGAATTAGGGGTTAGGTGGAATAGGACATTAGCTCAATTGGTGCATCCAATTTTTTGACTATCTGTTATGTCGCCACCGCTAGTCTCGCCTTACGGCTGAAATGCGCACCTTTCACATTTACTTGTAAAGAAGACCAGACAGCTAGAAGCAGGATATGGAAAATATAACACTGAAAGAAGAGGGAGCCACTCTATACATACCATCGGGAGACTTCTGGGCGCTCTTTTGACCCCCTGTGCCACTTCTGCTCTGCCGAACGAACTAAACTGGACCGACACGATCGCTTAACTGCTCAGTGTTCATTCTGGCATAAAGTAGTGCAATACACCGGCATTTTTCTTCATCCGGCACTCGTTGAAATCCAACCACATTTTTCTGCCCTATATGTTATTATTAAGTCGGAATATTGGCCAGCACATCAGTCTTAAAACGCTAAACGTTGGCGGTAACTGTGGTATTCCATCTATCTTTGTCATGCTCGCCACCAACTGAGTGTAAGCGGGGAGCCGTCCCACAATTATCCACTATGAGACCAACAACTCGAACACAGTATTGATTTCCGTGGCCTTGCTATGCCTAGATTGCTTTCAAAACTACCGATGGCTCTTGGAAGACTAGTGAAAATTTCGTTAAGGACGATGAATCTCAACTTCTGATTATTTCATTGGTATCCTCTTTAGCACGATCTAAGACGACCATAGATGGAGTAATCCATAAATCCAACATCAATCCCCAGTTATTCGTGCTGGAAAACATGACATTGGTCCTCAAACACAAAGGGAAAAAGGCGTAACACACACCAGTGAAACCAAGCCGTGCTCCTTGGCCATGATAGACCCGTAGAATGCGGGGCCCAAAATCTGCTGACTTCGAAAATGTGATAGCAGCGTCATGGATGAAACTTCAGTCAATAAAGTAAACTGTTTCCTTCTTGTTCCAGTGATGGCTGTTATGGAAATTTTATGCCACTCTTCCCTGAAGACCCACTATCCACATATAACCTCGTGTTATCAGATACCACAGGAGTCCAAAAACATTTACCAACAGATAAAAACGCTTGTGCATTTAACGTGCCCCGTTGCGTGCCTCTATATGCTGCGAGGTCAAGCATGCTTAACGCGAGCAGCATGGCTCATCATCAAAACACTTCTATTAGGCAAAAAATAAATGGCAAACTCACAACTGCTTCTTATCGATTCTTAGCGTCCATCAGAAGCTCGCACGTTGTCGCCATACACATTCCACACATACGAATTAAAATATGTGTCTTTGCATCTTGCGGAGCAATAATAAATTCAAAAGTTACTGGGTGTACGCAACCCGTGAACTTCCCTACTCCCCTATTTCCATGTTACGCAGGGGTCGCAAAATCGTACCTGCCTGGGAGCCTTGTCCACCGATCAGTCTGGTTCTGTCTAGTTCACCTTCTCTCTAACTGATTTCGCGCCAGGGTAAATTCAACCTTGGATCTAGAGGCTTGACTTATCCCCTTACAATCAGCATTGATAAATCAGCCAGCTGTTCAGAATAGCGGCCCTCAGGGCTTCCTTGTTCAGTTTCACTTCCCTGACCTTGTTTCTTTGGTCGGATAATCTAGCCCCACTCTCGAGAATTTACAGCCCATATCTTTGATTACCGTGGGCTGCAAACCCACTGCAACTATTTTAATTGATTTTACATTATTACAGCCCCAGAACATATCCTACTGTACACATGACTCCAATGTGTCCTCTCCTAGGAAAACATCGAGCCCCTTCCCAACCAATCAAGGGAAGACGCTCACGGGACCCCAGCTTTGTGTCACGCTGTTTGGTCTCATCGTCCAGGTGTAGAACCTCTACCCAAGGCCGAGTGCTGTATTAACAATTGACTCCATGTCTCCAGTTCCACTACCAGCCCTGACTCTCATTAGGGAAAATACTGTCATTGATCGACAGTGGATGGCTATTAGGAAACGCTGTATCTCTGAGAAGTCTTGTACCAACCCTCAACCCTGACAAGGAACAAGTGACAGAAACGTGGCTGACAACGGCCCCAACCACTGAACACTACTTCGCTGAGGGCTGCAAAGCCTTTTACAAATCCAGTGAGATAGATATGGAGGAAGGTGTGTTGTCTATTCAAATATACTATATCCGGTTTTCGGATATCACACGCAACACCATTTGACACCCGCGATTTCCAACAGGTAACAATCATAATTGAAGTGTATCCCATACATTCAGGTTACATCTGTGGCCCTCCCGGTCGTCGGAAGGCGAAATTCGACTCTGTCATATATTCAACCAACTTTGCATCGGATTACCCATCGCGTGTGAAGGTTATTGCCGGTGAGTTCAAGGCCCCGGAAGTATCTTGTAGTTCCCTCGCTTCCCCTCCAGTACTCCAAAAATTTATCTCACGAACAAAACTAGGCAACTGGTCCCAGGTTTTTTGTCAGCCCACATGAAGTTCGAACACTCGAGTTGTTGTTCACTCTGAACCTCACCGACGTTAGCACCGAGGTAGGAAATGTGCTTTCCGGGAGTAACCACACAGTAGTTTTCCACAAATGTTCAGTTCCAATGGCGAGCCGTTTTAAGTCAAATTCGAACTCCGCGCAAATTATGGCTTCACTTTACCCACACTTGGGGCCTCAGGCTTTAATACGCATTTTGGTTCCACGAACCCTATGTAGCCGCTGATCCAGTCTGTCGTAATAGTAATAGTAAAAGCGTATATTACTCCGTTTGCAGGAGGCGTGCGCTAGACATATCATACTTCTACAGGGCTGATTTAGATGAAAGGCGAATATCAGAAGGCGAAATGGGTAAACTGACGATAGCAATCTTCCAACACTCGGGATGTATAAAGGAAGGTGTAATCAGGTTCTTCAAACAAAAGCATTTGATTCACAAATCAAAACCAAAAAGCCGTTTCACAAGATTATGCAAAGCTTTCTGGGACCGTTCGTGAGCAGCACTTTAGGAGTCATTTCGTGTTCAATTGCACTGAATGTGCGCAGATAACATGATCAGTTATGTTTGACTCCCTGTAGTGTGTACACCGGGCCCGTAGACCGGAAGACTTCCACAAACAGAACAAATTGTGACTTTAGTCCCTAACCATTGCGCTGTTCGTCCTATCAGACCACGGTAATCTGCATCTGCGAAGATGTCAGAAGATGAATGCGAACGTGTTTTAAATAAAGACCACGCAGCACAGTACTGACTGAGCCATATGCCCTATAGAGAGAAAGCAGCCGGCGTTTGTCGCACACGTCCCGTCAGCGCAAACTAACCCTTGCGTGTTTCATGACAGTTGTCTGGCCCTTGTAATCTTCATAAGAAACTGACTGTTATCATTGTTCCCATTTTTCATTTACTCAGCTTAACACCAGCCGGAACAAATTCCAGACTGCTCCCTCTCTCTCCGGCTCTTCTATAGGCTCGCCGATGACCACGGATGCAACGGAAACTATTGCCGAAAGCTCCACTCCATCCTTTGCGCTGGTTGTCTATCCCCGTTAGGAAGCTGCTATCCGGATCTGACGCTACGGTACCTGGCCGTGCAACCGTGAGACGTGCCAAGCCACGCTAATGACCGCCCCGGGTGCCTCACCTCAGATGGACCATCACGATTGTCCAAACAGTTACTAACTCTATCGAAATGCCGCGCAACCCCCAACCTCCAAACCCCTACCGCTACAAAACACCATAATCGCCAATGTCAAACAAGGACAACACAGGTCACTCATGGCAAGTGTAGTTAAGGATTGATTGTAATCTTACAATTACCCGTTTGCATCCCGCCACACACAAAAATCCGCTCCCAGCCGCATAAGCCCAGTGACCATTTTTGTAAGTTCCACTGTCTCTTTCCACAACTCTTCATATATTTTCGTCAGGTAAATTGTTTCATGCAACCTTGAAGGCTTCCTGCTGTTTTATCTTAAGCATTATTTTGACTATTGAATGTTGTTAATTGCCATTCTTCGTCCAATTCATTAGATATCCAGTGTTTTCGACTCATCTCCATCCCGTTAATACATTCATATTGATCTTCATCATCATCGCATTGCTCTTTGATTTTCGATTAACCCGGCCACCTAACAACACCCGCCATTTAATCCCAGCCAAATTGTGCGCTGGCGATGCGCACCTTTGATGCGTCTGAACATGGATTGACTCGCAGTGCGCGAGTCATAGTCAGCACCAGAAAGTTTCGGCGATGGATTATCTTATTTTGGTTTAAAGCCCGAACGTCGTGGTCAGCCCGTCGTATTGCAGGTTGTTCATGAGAGCGAAGAAACTGCATCTTCATGACTAAATTTTCATTTTGCGATTTCCACTGCGCCATGTTTGTGCAAATTTGATCCTGCCTTGCGCAGGACTCTCGAATTTCAAGAAATATACTGATTATTATTATTTTGCTGGCGCAAAACATGAACACAGCTCAATGGTGGATGTCTAAATATGGCCCGAGTACCTAAACGTCGATAGCATCGCGCAATAGATGGGGAAATTTATCTGAGGACATGAATAACAGTTAGAATATGATGACCAGATGGACGTTATTCAAACCAAGCGCAACTTCACTTAAATTGGATGCCAACACAATAAAGGGCCGATGAGATGCCAAAGAAGGCGAAAGAACGCAGTCAAGCATTTGCCAAACCATTTGGAAGATGAGATTTTGCGAAGCTTTTTACCCGGAGAGAATGTGGGCCCCGTTGATGGTATGTACCTACGCTAGCCCTAAGCCATATGACAACTCGGACGAAGTTTAACTAAGGTTCTTAACACAATGAAGCTGGTAATGTATTGCGGACATATAAAAGGCAGCCACCACCACGCTGAGATTGTCGACATTTTCTGAGTGGTTGATATCCAGAGATGACAACTGAGGGAGCAAAAGACAGCCGTATCCTTAGTTTCCACAGCTTGGTATATGAGCATTAAAATGGGAATATGTTGCACGCATCTAGTAAGCGGAGTTCAACCGTTTCTGGTCGTCGGCGCTTAGGAACGTTGAACGATATATATTTGATGCACACTGTTGTGAGCTCCATTGTCTCCCAGTCCACAATTCTTGATAAGTTTTCATCCCTTGAATAGTATGTTACAGCCTTTAATGTCTCACTGCCTCACCTTCAGCATTATATTGACCATGTAATTATACTAGTTCCCACCCTCCGATCCGCCTCATATGACGTCCAGTTGGGTTCCGACTTATATCCCTCTTGTTATTACACCCGCATTGATCCTCATCTTATAAGTTTAACTTCCCTGCTCATCATGCAACCCCCTCGGTTTCCGAGAAGCTCGGTCGTATGGTGACATCCACCGTCACCTTTCAGCCAAATTTCTCGCTTGCGATACGCACATTTGATGCATCTAAGCATGAAGTGACTCGCAGTCCGCGGTTGACAACAAGTCTCACAGGATTTTATATTATCCCGTCAAACGATTGTCTGGTTCTGATTTTTAACTGGAAAACACGTGCCTAGCGTAACACATTGGAGATTCTGGTCATGGGAGCACACGCATTCAAGTTTTATTGTTGGCTTTTGTTTTCTGTTTCCACTGCGCCATCCTTGTACACGTGTGATCTTGCTGTGCGCACTCCTTCCGGAAATCGAGAAGCATATGCAATAATACTGTTATTATTATTCTTTGATGAGCTACAGCTGAAAAATTTAGACGCAGATAGTAGATAATTCCCTCTTTTGCGCCATTTAAGAATAATAAAGTGTTTTTCAACGGAAAAAGTCGTCCAGATTAAAGATGATCGAATTTCGAGTACTTCCTAGGCGAAAACCGTTTATACGGAATCAAAAGACCCATTAACCCTCTGTCTTTGAAACCCTCCGATATTTTGCCCCACCAAAGGTTAGAATTCTTGCAGCACAAAGCAGCGGTCCACTTAGGTTAGTCCAGCTCTCTCGCACCTTCTCAGTCGTTCAGCAAATGGGGCACCTCGTGTCCCTTCTGACCACCTCCACCTCTGAAAATAGGGGAGATGAAGAGGAAAATATCGACATCTGGCTTCATCACATGAAGTATCCTGGCGAGCCCACCAATTGCAATACAGAAACCATGGATGCGTTTCGCAATCCGGCTATCCGACTTATTATGAGCTTTATATAGCAGAACCACCAACCCCTCATTCAGACGACTCTCAAGCTATCCCGGCGTTTTAATCACTCGAACCGCCGCATTTATATTAAGACCTAACAGACCCACGGAATAGGTCTTCTCATATGACCCTCGTCCTCGGGGGCTCATAACTATGGTTTACTTACCCCCCAAACCCCATGGGATAACTGCACACCCGGTCCACCAATGCCAGCTCGCCAATTTCTCCTCAAATTCGGAGAAATCTATTTGCAAGCCACTTGCCTAAATGCATTTCTATGCCGATAAATGCCCAGCGACATTTGAAAACCATTCGAATTTCGTCCATCAGCAACTCTTTTACACGCCAGATGGCCTTCATCTCTGCAACTGACCCGACTTGCTAATCAGAGCAGTACGATTTGTCGACCATCCTCTGCAATACCTCATAAGGACATACTCACTTCTCCCTTCCGGTCCATCCCAGATGGTCTCTTGTCAGTTCAGTATCCAACTACCCCACCCCTTTTCAAGTGTCGTAAATAACTGTTATATTCCCGCGCCGCTTACTGTCATCTACGATCCGTACTTTTCATGCACCATCCACCAGACCCGACCTGATCAATACTACCCTTACCCACCGACTACAAAACCTCCGACTCTTAAGAGTCTCCAACCGTCTTCCTTGGTTCAAGTCGCTTTTACTCCGCCCCATGCGTTACCGCCCGGCGCACATAGGATGCGTTTTTCCACCTCTATATCAAACAATTTTGAGTGATCTAAACTCTTCAAGGCGTTCGGGTACACATCATCCATCCATGAAGGGGAAATCATATCAAGAGACTTAAGTTCCCCGAAGATCTGCCGGTCCACCAAGATTGCTTCTCCGCCGCTCTTGAACCTTGTTCGTAAAACCGCCATGGGGGTCTGAACGTAGCATGTCTCTAACTAAGCCAGAGGAGGTAACATCGTCGACCAAGTAATCATCTAAGTTGTCCAATGTCGTCAGTTCTTTACTGGATAACGTTCACAATAGTGACAGCAAGACCGTCTCCAGCATTCTTCTTATTCGTCCAAGAAGTCCAGTATCTGTAACCGCTATCTATTCTGTAAAGGCCTCTCAATAATCGACCAAGTATGCTGCTCTATCACCCGCTATAGAAAGCCTTGGCTGGTCCGATTCCCTTATTTATTTCGATCCAATAAGCTGCCGACATCTTCTACACAAAACTACACCTGATTATGAACAACCTTACTCCTGGCAGCTATCAACCCAAGCCATGCCGAATAAGCAAAGCCTGTAAACATGAGAACACGACCCTTAAACTAGAGAATGCCAAGTCGTAAGTCTTAGATTTCTCCTTGATGCTGAGGGTAAATCGACTTCAACAGCATTAGCTTGCTGCATTCGAGAGCCAACTGTGTAGGCCGGGGCAACCCGCTCTTCATCAGCCGAATCCCGGCCCCCGTTTACCGGACTTCCGCGGTCTCGCACTCTTTGTAACAAAGCAATTGATTTCATGTATAAAATATACAACACCTAGCAGCTCGGTAGTCCCAAGGAAGTCACTAAAGTTTTAACTCACTTCTCCTCTACCATCAGCATCAGAGCATAAAGCTGCTCACCGTCGCAATTGCTTTCGTCTGTCTTGTTTAATGAAGAAAAAATAAAGGCTGTCATCATCGTCAAACCGTCATACTGACCTGGTTCAGAAAATGTTCCAATGTCTTATTTCATTAATGGTACCCTCCAAAAAACGTTCTATTCTGCGACCCACAAAACTGTCTTCCAATAAACCATTCACCGATTTTGACCAGAATCACAGAGGGAATCGACAAAGATCAGCCAGTTGAATTTTTTACGACCACCAGCTAAATTGGCGAATCTCAGCATGGATTTATTGATTATAAATCGTTTAACTTAAGCCACTTTCTTTTTTTGATCTGGGCACTCTAAATGTCACAATTGAAAGGCCATTAAAGTTTTCTCTCTTAAAAGGGCCAAAGCGTTTGACCGCCTGTCACATGAATGACTGCTGCTAAGGGTGAAATCTTTGCCACTCTCTGTCTGTCTGACTGCTGTTACGTCTTCAGCACCTTCGAGAACTATCTCGACCCCAGTCAGTTAACATCGGTGTAATATAATGTAGTTTCCTTGGTCTTTTACCAATCCAGCTCCTCGGTAATGGTATCCTCCAAGCGATATGCCACTCCGCACACTTCCTACTTGCTGACAGCATTGAGCTACTCTACGCCTTCGAGCCATCTATCTCATGGAATGGGCAACCAGAACTTGCTTGCTTCTGCAAAAACAGAACAATTCAAGAATGCCTTGTTCGAATTTCTCTACGGTTCCTCCTTCATCAACTTAACTGCGGCCAATATTATTTTAGACCAAGCTTTCAAAGGCTACCTGGACCTCCAGCTCCAACCGAAATTAGGAGCGCGAAGTGCGTCACCCTACACCAGTTTCCATCTAACCCCCTCTTGTTTTGTAGCCAAACACCTCTAACGTCACAGTCGTCCATCCCTTCTGCCTTGAGCTGCTGTTAAATGCAATAACTTTTTCATGCCGCCCACTAAGTAACTTCGCGGTATATCCGCCTTTTTAAAATAAGAATTAGCTAGAATGACAAACAAACGCAAGGCGTGAACCACTGCCAAGTTTCGTCGAAGTTAGCGCACAGTCGAAAATTCTTCCCATCGCTGGTGTCTCCAAAGAACATCTCCGGTTCGCGACCCTTTAGCGGCTTAATTGGGCGATTTCGCTTATTGCCTTCTGACAACGCCTTGTTCCTACTTGCCAGTTTTATGCTTGCCGGCCCATTCAAGTTCCATATAGCATTTCTGTACATGGCCCTGCTACCAAACAGGAATTCCTACGCTGCAGTCTCTACATAGCTTTATTGTCACTTTCTTGCTATATACAACGCACCTCGTGCCTAAGGATGCAAAGCAACCTCTCGCCGAATGCTCCACCTCGTCCCATGCACTGGGTGCCTATCTCTGATAAGAAGCTGCTACCTGGATCTACCGCTGAAGCACCAGGCCGCTTAACCCTAACACAAATCGGACCATGCCAATGATCGCCCCGAATACCTTATCTTAGATGAACCCTTAAGAGTAGCCAAAACAATGATACTACCACTACTTGAATGTCGTACAATCGCCCAACCTCCGGACCTTTAAGGTCAAAGAACACCTAAATCTCCGATAAAACAAAAAGGACAACACACCGGTCATTCCTGGCAAGTGCATTTATGTACTCAGTGTAATTCTTACAAGCATTCGTTTTCTTTCTCTCGCGCGTCACTATCCGCTCCCTGCCGCATGAGTTTGGTGACCACTCTTATGAGTTCCAGTTTTTCTCCGTCCACGGTTCTTCATACAATTTCGTCCTCTGAATAGTTTGACGCAACATTGAAAGCTTCCCGCTGCATCATCTACAACACTACACTGACCGTGAAATATTGTCAAATACCGCTTTCCATCCACCTCGTATGATACCTAGTGTCGTATTGACTCATCTCCATCCCATCGTTAAATCCATACTGATCCTCATCTTCACCATATAACCTTCTTGATTTTCGAGGAACTCGGCCGTGTGGTAACGTCCGCCATTGCGTCCCAGCGAAATTTTGCACCGATGCATTTAAACATGGATTGATCCGCGACGTGCGGCCGATAACCAGCCCCAGAACGCCTTGGCGAAACATTATCTAGCTTTCAATTGAAAATCGAAAACCCGCACCCAGCCTATCACATTGCAGGTTCTGATCACGAAAGCACAGACACACCGCATCTTCACGTCCGGTTTTTGTTGTCCTTGTTTTCACTGTGCCTTCCCTGTACAATTTTTTTCCTCACGCGTGCCTCTTGAGCGTCGAAAACTATGCACTGCCTGTAATATAACCATGTGGTGTAGTACTTTCACTTTTTGACAGGCCACAATGCTGTAGACTCTAAGCCTCTGCTAGCTGTTTTTTCGAAACCCACTTGATATCTCGTAGAACAATAACTGATAACCAGTAACTTTCTATGCCGGCACCTCCATTTCGATATTTCCAACTGTGATCCCCATTTGAAGTGGTAATCTTATCTAAACACATGGATGGGGCCCCGTCTTGGAAACGACCTTCTTACGGTCGTGGGAAAAATGTCCCAGGAAACACAAAAGATATTACCCACAATTTTCAGTTGTTTTAGTGGGGTAGTATTTCCCTCGTCTTTACTCCAAATTGTTTCCTGATGTGACTGCGATCGTAATGCCCAAAAGTTTGCCGTAATCCCTCATTACTGCAGGATTCATCACTATAACTTAGATTAGGTCGTCAGAGTTCCACCCGGCAAGCACAGACGAGCCTTTCCGCCAAACTTCACAAACGTCATATTGCCTCACTCAATTCACTTCAAATACTGGTAGAAACTGCCACATAAAACATCGAAGTTTCGCAAGCGTCCCTACAAATTCAAACACTTCTTTCTTCCATTGAATGCTCACCTTAAGCGCCATCTCGACACACTCCAGACTGCTTGTCTCCCTCCTCCCTTCTGAAGCCTGCCATCCGTCTGCTGCCCAAACTTTTACTTCTTGACCACCGGCTGGCTAAAACAAATGCGATCTGGGCAACCAATGGATAAGGCTGTGGCCCCACAGTGCCCGTTCGGTTTTATTGTAATCACGCCATTTGAAGGTAGCCAACTCGTCACCTGTGTACTATCACCACCATGTAGCGTACATCAGTCCAGATGACACGCTCGGAACCTGATTGTGCACCTAAAACTCCGTTAAGTGTCTAGTGGCCCCGGAAGCAGATTATATCTCTCTGTCTTAAACTACAGAACTAATAAGCCACAGGGCCCATCCAAATTTCTGCACCGCCACACATATCTGCGGATTCCATGGCTCAGCTTGCGGATGCAAAAGTGGTGAAATCAGAACAATATACATCTATCATTACCCGCAACTCCCTCAAGCTGCCTTATTATTCTGCAACATGTTTACCTGCAGCCGTCTGTCCGTCCATTAGGAGACCCACAAATATAAGAACAAGCCGACATCTCGCGATGGATCATTATCAATAATATATACATATATAATATATAATAATATGTTTCGTTTCCCGGACAGTGGCAATACACATGCAGTGTGCATCATCAAAACATGCGACCACAGTGACTAAAAGAAAAAAAGGCATATTAGAGAACAAAACAATACATGAGTTGGTTCATATTTGTACGGTAGGGCTCAAGTAGTAACGAGTAGTCTCGCGGGTGATTTGAGTTCCATGGGGACTTCCCCGTGATGCTGTCTTCTTGGACTTGTTGCGCACCGCGTAGGCTTCCATATACACGCGCCAGACCTGATGGACCGTCAATGTCACAGGCATCTCTCTTCATGTGCTGAGGGTCATGAGTGATGTGGGTAGAAACGAATTGGATAGAACAGAACGGATAATTCGTGGCGAGAGAAAAGTGCTCAAAAACAAATTTAGTTGCAGTTTCTTGCAGATTGTACGGTCTGGCACAAGAGAACCGAATATCGGGGCGCACTGTCTAGAAGTCGTGCAATCGCTTGAGTTTATTGCATTCACGTGGTTTGTTGTGAGTAAATTTGGATTTCATAAATTTCAGCAAGGTCCAATGGTATAGCTGAAGTTTGTAAGATAAGAAAAATCTGTCGACTAGCTGGAAAAGACCCGAACAAAATTGAGACTATCCATCGCGCTCTTGTGAAGAGCCGATCCCAGAGGCAGCAGTTTGTTGCCGAATTTGGAGATCACAATGAAGATTCATAAGAGATGGGTCTTAGCTAGTGAGGAGAATAGGCAGGTTTCCGCAGAACATCAGCTCATATCAGATACTAATAAAATTTATCCAGTCGAGTTTTTTGGTAAGTTTGGATAGGAGGAACTCTGTGAAGGAGTAAGAGGAATCTAGTACAGAGGAGTGCATGTGAACACTGGGACTAGGAAGCTGTTTACCACAACGGTGGTAACGGGTTGGAGGTGGCCGAGTGCTGAACACCCGACATGAGAAACCATGTTGAGGGGTGAATGCAGGTGTGTTCCGCCAACCTGGCTTCAACACGCGGCTGCAGCCGAACTGCCCACCTGATGTGCGCCGGTGAAAGCTGTAAGACCGATTATCTTAACGTGAACCGCTTATTTCGCTTGCTTGCCCTTAACCGTTGTGACCACTTGTGCGTTACCCTTACTCGGCTTTGTACGATTGCAGTACTGAAAACTCTGACATTTGACCGGTATAAGGAAAAGACAGTCGGAGGCGGTAACACGCTGAGTATATTTTGACAGGAACACGCGAGCTGGGCGTGCACAAGTGGCGACTGCATTGGATGGTCAACATTCGTTAAGACAAGCGATCCGGAGGAACAAATCCATGTTCCGCTACAGGGGTCTCCTAGAAGACCGTCAGAGAGAGGCTTCGAATGGGGCAATACGTAACAATCCGGAAACTGGCGGATGTCTTGGGGCCTCGACATCAATCGCCGTTCCTTTGGAGGTCCCGTGGGTGTTAGTTGTTTGGAGCTGACTGTGCGCCAGCCACCCAAACTTGGTGGCAGACACCTAACAGCGTTTGGTGCTGCCTTTGTACAAACATACCTTGAACAAAAGAAAAGGTGTGTTTGTACAGGTAGATTGTGTTCCGTGTTGGTTGCAAAAGCATCTTATCTTTCCCGGCCTGTGAAGGTCCACTCCCTGTCCCCCTCGGATATTCGCCCTTTTTAAGGAAACTTGTGACTCTAGGGAAAGGGCAGCTGTCTTTAAGGCTTACCTTGATGTTTAATGCCGAGCGAAAATGATGATGACAGTGCCTTTGTCAGTGGAACATGGGAACAATATGCTCATCGGCGCGTGAATTATCGCGACAACCGTATTACCCTGTTGAGTACGGTTATGCGCTTACAACGGGAGATTATGCAACCATCTGATCTGAAAATAATAGCAAAGTCAGAAAAACGAACTAGTTTGCTTTACCTTGTGGCTGCTTTGCATATCCGATACTTCTAGTGGGACTGGTGGCGCTTTGGCTCTGTTCCCACCAGAAGTCTTCACGGGCAGTGCTGGTAGCGGCTGGACTCGACCTCCTGAAGCAGCGGCTAAATGCACTGGGGCAGTCTGAGTTACAGCAACCTTCTGCAACGCTTCATAACTGCGCGAAGATACTGTGGCGTCCCAGAGCAGAAGTGTTATATTTAAGAGATGGCCAGCGACCCAGCGCGCGAGCGAGGCGTGCGTAAGCAGCACTCAAGTGGCACCCGCAATCCAGTTTCGTACACTCGGTCATCAAGTGAGTAAGGGTGATAAAATGAAATGAGAGGGTACGGTAGCGAGTCCACGAACTTCGTTTTAAATGCAGCAGATGACAGCGATAAAATGCGCACCTGTTGGAAAAGTTTGTTCCGTAATGATACTTAACAATGGAGAAGTTGGTTCTGACAAATGTCTTAGGTATCGGGAAAGTAATAATATACTCGGTCATTTACAGAGTACAGGAGAGGATTCCTAACATGAGGTGCAGAGATACAGCTGTCACCTGTGATATTATTGAAGAGCACCATATTTCCTCGTGCGTCGGAGCCACAAAGGATCTAAATGCACCGACTCATACGCTTTCATGCAATTCACGCTTGGGGAGAAACCAGGCAGCTGCTTGGCAAAGGCACTTCGGACGTTTTCGATTGCCGCTGTGCTCGGACAGACTAGAGAGCAATACTCCAGAATGGGTTTGGAGTGGGTTTTAAAAGGTCGCAGTTTGCTTTCTTTCAAATTTAGGGTTCTGGCAGCCCCACTAGTTTATTTGCTTTCTCAACTTTTATGAGAGCATGCTGCAAGAAGTTTAAGGAGCAGGAATAGTGTAGCCATAGATTGCAAATTTGGCCGCTGACGGGGATGATTTGTTCACTAGGTTTGAGTTCTCTTAAAGGTGTAATGCATTTATACCTCATTAGGCTGCTTTTTCCGGCGGAGAATTTCATCATGCAGTTGTAAGCCCGGAAATTGAATGACGACAAGTCTTGTATCATGTTAATACTGGTGGATTCCAAGGTTTTAGGATGAAAAGTGTAGACAATTTTGACGTCTTCAGCGGGGAATAAAGGGACACCGTTGCGAATAGCCTCGAAGACATCGGTGACGCACAACAGAAAGAGTGGGGGACCCAGAATGCTGCCTTGAATTATATCGCTGGTCACTAATCTGGGTTCCGATATGGAGCCATTCACTTGAACCGTCCAATTTCTAGATGACAGAAATGATGAAAACCAAGATAAGATTGGACCAAGGATACTGTGTGATTTCATCTTATTTGGTGACCTGCGGTGATAAATTCTGTCAAAAGCCTTCGTCATGTCTAAAACGATTACTGCAATTGACCTACCAGTGTTCAGGGCCTTAGTGAGGAGGTTCAAGCAGTCAATCATGCAAATACCGCAGGATTTCTTTTGAAGGAAGCCGTGTTATCTAGTGTCAACATGTTCATGTTCAGGTATGCGATAAGACTATCCCTGACCAAGCACTTCATAATTCTAGAGACTTTAGGGATGTGTTTGATCGGGCGGTAATTTGCATGGTCACTACTTGTGCCCCTTTAGTGAATGGGGACAATCACAGGTTTCCACTGTAACGGGAAGGTGAGCATCGAATAGACCAACTGAAGATGTTAGCCAACAAAATTGAGATATCGGCCCCACCAGGCGAGAAGGCCGCCGGAGGCAGTGAGTCAGGTCCAGAGTGGTAGTCAGTTTTGGCTTTTAGCAAGAGCTGGGCTACTTCAATTTAGAAATGCGATTGCTGAGTATGACTCTGTAGTCAGGTGAGTTTAACGTGGAGTAGCGGGATTGTTTTCAGTTACCAGAGCAGATGAAAAGAAATCGCCGAATGTCTGCAATCTCGTGGGTTGTTTATATAAATGTTGTGAATGACATATGGGACTTGAGTGCCTGAGGTCCTGAGGTATTTCTACGTTTAAGCAATTTTAGTAGTGCCGCGTTTGGGTTGGACTAGTCTAGAGCTAGCAGCCCCTGCTTTTTGTTTTTGTAATTCAGTACCGTTTCTAGAGTTCGAGTTAGACGATTTATTCGCAGAAACCACGAAAAATCTCTGGTATTGAGAAAGTTTCGCCGGAGTTCAGCAAGCTTACATTTTACTGGATCACAGCAATTTCTTTTGGGAAAAATGTTTGGGGTTATGGATGGAGTAATGTTACCAAGGCACATGTGCAGGTTGAAATATAGTCTGTCGGCGGCCGCCTGCATTTCCGGGGTCAAAAAGAGTCCCAATTGGAGTTACGAGCCAGAGTATGTAAACGGCTCTAGTTACCTCTGAAATATGGCCCTGAGTTCCGTGGCAAGTATCTATTCGGGAGAGGTAATGTGAATGAACAGCTAACGGGGAGATGATCACATCCAGGTAAACTAGCCTCAGTAGACGTTTGGGCGTGTGTTGAGCCTATTGTAAATATCAAATCAAGAACACTGCAGTTCCTTGTTGGACCATTTGCGTGTGGGGTCCAACCGCCTTGATGAATACTTTCAAGGAAAGGGAGCGAGTAAAAAGTGTGGACCAGCATACGCTAAGTGCATTGAAGTCTCCAACGATCAACGTGGAACCTGGTAAGTTAGAAGCAGTATTCATCAGTTCCCTTATCATCAGAAAATCATTTTGACAAGAACTGGAGGACAGCCGACGCATACAGCCAGAAGGCCTTCGTTGCCCATCTCAGCCCTGAATCGAACGGCATCTTGGATGGTATTGAACAGGATATCCGTCCTGTACGAAGACATAATGGAGGAGCGTCAAGTTCACACTAAGCACAAATGCCAGCGACAACGTTGTCGAAGGGGTTTCAGCCAAGCTTGGTCGGTGGGCTAAAAAGTAGCATTCTTTTTCACTGAAGTCCCATGAGTCATGCACAGAGAGCTGATAATCATTGTACGGAGTCATCATTTGTTTTCTCTGTAACTCCTACGCAAGAATGCAGAAACTTATTTTTATCGATTTGCTCTAGGTGCAGGGACATGTGAGCTGATCAGGAGCTTTGCATTGATCCTGAATGCTTCTCATAGCTTTAGGTCTGTCTCAGCACAATCACGTCCTTCTCTTTGATTTAATAGGCGTTGTTTCTTTCAGGCAAACGAATTTCAAACGAGTTGGCCAGTGCGACGGAAGAAACTCAAAATGCTGTGTGCCTTTTTCGGCGCAGCGCGGTCAGCCGTGTGGTCAAACTGGTTGATAGGAATTTAAGCAAACAAACCGGGTTAAAAGAGAATATCTTCCAATTTAAGGCAGATTCCGAACAGGCTTTCGCAGAGAATCACACCTAGTGGATCGCAATACACAGAACACAAACTTCCCGAAAATATTCTTTTTCTCGTTGCAGTCGTTCTCTCAATTTGATTTAGATTGTTATTTTCCAGAACAGTTTATTTTGAGGTTTCTACTGCCTACTGGGACAAAAACGGATTAGGGCACCAGGTTTTCATCCAGCCTGAATAAGCATTTAACTGCCTCAAGCTGGTCGCAGACCCACTGCTATAGCATCTTCAACGATGTAAGAATGTAATGTAAGAGACAGAAAAGAGAAAAAGACGTTTTCTTAGTAGTTGCCATACACTTCAGCTGCTACAGCAGCAGCAGCAGCAGTGAGTCATGAAATCCGTTATTACTCCATTGGTATTCTACTAGCTAGTTGACCAGACAGACTGACAGTACAACCTTGCCTGTCATGGTAATTTGCCTGCATAGTGCGAAATAGGTTTCCTGATTTATTTGCACCCACATTGCAAAGATGAAAGTCACCACTAAAATGTTGCTGATTAATAGCAAGGTTTTAGATCACGAACTGCGGTTCAAAACTTTGGACTGAACCATACTGAGAATAACTGAACAACTTCCCTTTTTACATTCCATTCGTACTATTATTAACCGGGGAATTTTATTTCTTGGAAATTTCAGTTGTTTTTTTTAATTTCAACCCCGGGGACCATGTTAGTCTGGGTTAGGTTTTGTTCAACTCAAAGAGACGCAACTGTACTTTGATTCACCTGGCTTTTTGACCTCCTTCCTACCATCAGGCACTAGAGGGAGTGTTTCTCCAATTTTGATGTATATTAAAGCTAAATCAAGTAATTAAAGAATAAATATATCAATCTGCCGAACAACAGTCTGGTTCGTTGCACTGTGTTAAAACCAGCGTGACTAACGAGATTCAACACGTTTGTGATAAATAATCCCCTTGCTGTTCGATCAATGTAGGTGGCACCGCAGATGCATTTGAACGTCTAGACAACCGCCGATGTCAAAAAATGTCGGTTCTCGTCGTGTTTAAATCGGTATCAGGGGTAAGTGAGAGGTGACGTCTAGGCGTAGATGCGTTAGGTTTAAACGAATGTCTTGCCAACACCTTTTATATAGTCAAATTTTGAGAATATTTTTGTTCCACCATACATTTACGATTTCAGACTAAAGTGAACTGAAAGACACCACGTGATATAAACAGACCAAAACATTATCAGGTTTTGCAAGCAAGTAGACCTGTCAGTTACTATGACGATGCATTCGGCCTGAAGTTTTGCCTTAACTTATCCCATAGACGATCAAGCATCTGATCGTGTGCCTTCCAGGAACAATTGTGATTGCATATCTTCCCGCCGTTAGCCGGTGGTGGTCTATCGGTCAGCATCCAGACATTTCATCCTGAAGGTCGCGAGTTCGAATTTCCTCATGATCAATCAACTTCACTTGTCAACCCCATGTTGGCCGCACCCCCTTCCTGAAACTGACTTCCACTATTGTTTCACTGATAAAAAGAGTAAACAATAAAGGAAAAGACAGAATGGTCGTAAACACCATTTTGAAGAACGCACGGTTCCTAAAATCATTGTCTCTTCAGAACTGAGTTGGCTGTCTTCCTCCTAAAATCTCTATAATCATCATGTGAAACTTGTAGCTTACTCAGTACTCATAGCGTCACTGAATCATTATTCTTCGTTACAAATGTCTCAAAAAATTATTCAGAAGCCTACACACATTTCCGTCCACTCAGATTTTTGTGTTTCTCTGCAAGCTTTTTTGACCAAAAAAC
>LUCM01007510.1:69587-81952 GCA_008360955.1 Fasciolopsis buskii
AACACCAGCAATCCAGAGAGATACTACGTGGTGTGCAGTTAGTTGGCGGACGGGAACGCTTCAATCAATAAGTGCCTCACCTTTATCAGACGTGGTCGTGAAAACGCCCCGGTTAACTGAACCTGCCAGGCAGGGGAACATGAAGTTAAACCAAAAAGACAGCATTCAAAGGTTTCATTATGTAAACTGGATGTAAGCTAAATGGGATCTTCACGATAAGTGCGGGCATCAGAGTGAAGCTGATTAGTGATCCAGGCCCGAAATGGGAAAATGTGTCGAATGTCTTATCCACTAGACCCTCTGAGGCAGACCTCATCAAGTCGATGCGTGTCCACAGTCAAATCAAATACGAAAGTAGTTAACAAACCTTTATGACCTGGTCACATTTGATTACTCTGGGTTGCATCTCCCATTGATGCTTAATCGATAACTGTTAACAACAGTGAGTCAACTGGAAAGTACCTTCATTGTTTTCGGTGACCAGTTAGGTTTTGACATTACATGATGGAACACTTCGAAACTTAGTCGACGTATTACTAGTCAAAGAGGTCCCAAACCCCACCGTGGATGGCACTTTGTGTTGACATTCCGTGGGGAAGTTGTAGGCCGACTATGTTAGTATACTACAGAAACTACTGTCGGTTGGTAACCTCAGAAAGTTTTCTTATCACGTTTATTGTATCTTCTCCTCCAGTTGAAGGCTTAGACACGGTGACCTGTAGGTAACACGTGAATAGAACAGAATATTCATCCCGGGGCAAAACTCTACAAACTGACTGACTAATCGTTATCAACTGACTTTCTCAAGTGGCATTTTGCTCAGCTTATCGATTGGCGCAATCAGTGTGATGTCGGCACAGTCGTGTTAATCTTCGACCAGGGTAACGGATATGCCAAATCACCCATCACCCGTATAATCGATACTTTCGGCATTGAATCGGAAGTCGACGTCCGGCATTCGACCGCCGATGAGGAGCCCGATGCTCTGACAACCGATTTTCAAAGTCTACTGTGGATTACAAGCCAGTGTTCTGTGGCGACCAAGGAAATATTTTAATTTCAGTAGCTTTTAAGAGAAATTTTACATTCCAGACCATTAGTTAGTCTGATGGGCTGTGCGCACCGTATTATGTATCGAGGTTCAACCACCTTTCCGGTGAAACATACGAAAAGCTCACGATTGTAATAAACTCCACGACTGGTTCATAAATGAAGCCGCTAAATCATAAATAATTCGACCAAGTCATCAGATCGGGGTAACCGTTTGGCTACAAGGTTTTCACCGTCTTGCCAAATTTCAAATCACCGATGGAGTTTCGCTTGGGTTGACCGTGAATTACATAGCTTAACTGTTCTAGTTAATTTTCATTTCCAGTTTACTTAGCCATTTGATTTCACATGTCAGCTTTTCGGAACAAACTTTTCATATCAGGAAGAGTTAGCATTAGACAATCCGCTTGTGAACAGCCCCAGATCAGACCAATTCGCATTAATAAGGTGACTGTGAAATTCTGAACAGTGTGATCACCTAAACACAGCAAGAATATTTATGTGCGTACACTGCATCCGCCATCTGTCTAAAGAATATTCAGACACAGCATGATTGACGTTAACCGTTATTACGGTCAGTGACATTGTGATATCGTCTTATTGCACTTAGCGGTTTATCGTTTTGACGGATAAATATACATTCGTTCAAAAAAATGTGATAAATTTAGCTCATTTTAGAAGTTAACTTTTTATGGGCATATGTTTTAAGTTCGGTAAGGAAGAGCGAGTATAAGAGATAAGACAAGGTGTTCTTGAACAGGCATCCAAATCGGACTCTCAGTCAAGCTATAGGTCTGTACGAATAATGATGATAACCACGTTGGCTGACCGAGCCGTCTGTTGTGCAAAGCAAAATATCGTTGGAAACACCATTTCTAATGAACACAAACATTGTAAATACAAAGCACTTCACAGGAAGTTCAGTAAATAAGAGAGCCAAAATCAAGTATAGATTATGACTTCCGCAACTGTAATTCAGCGCTGATTTTATGGACTCATTCTGTATTTTCTCATTCATCCGTTCCTGTAGGGGGACGTACACTGGCCGTACATCTAGACGCCTAACCGAACGAGTTCGTGAACACCACCCGCATTGGCTAAACGCAGGAATGATTGAAACTATCACTAGTGCTGTGTTCACACTTGGTCGATTCCAACCAGGTAGCGAATGTTGCTGAAGCGTTCAGAATGATCTACAAAGTCCGAAGTGGGTTATCAAAACTGGTGAAGTCCCGGGTCTTGTCTACAGCTGAGGCCGTAGGCATTCGTCTCTACGATCCTCCGTTGTGTGCCCAAAAGCAGTTCGTACAAACATTGAAGCTCCCCTGGCCCACTCGGCACCCCCGAAAACCTATCGAATCCCTTACAGACCTGGACCATCGGTGTGAACCGCATTCCCCCAACTTATAATTTCGACCACCATCCGTTCCGCACTCACACACAACAGTGAGCTTATTTGAATTACTAGAACTGTAACCCCACATCCTTTCTCATTTGCAGTAAATTATATATAATGTTATGCATTAGTATGGTTACGAACAACTGAAAACGAGCTTGTTCGTCACACTGTGTTAGTTCTCAATGTGCTCTGTGTAATTATTCGGAATTTCAGAGCATGTTGATTGACTGAAAATAACTGGAAAAAGCGAAAAGTCTTCTACTATTCTATTTTGCCGACAGCAAACCGTATTGTGTCCCCAAAACCCTTCAGCTAAGCCCTAGCTAGTCAGCTAACAAGGCTATATGAACCTATCAAAGAAGTGTACATCGATGCACACTCTTAACCCTGTAAACATATATATATGCCACATTTAAGTCCATGCAAACAAGCTGTCGTCGGAGGCAAGTCCACTAGATTTTATTAAATATATTAAATTTTTGTTTCGGTTGTAAAACGACATGTTCTCCATTGGTCTGAAATTTCATTTCTAAAATCTTATGCATACCATCACTTCAGTTGGAATTTGACTTCATTTTCTTAAATGAAAATGTTCAATTTCCATTGGCGTGCTTGATTTATTGTGCTTGATGGATACTTCATTCATGAACCTGAAGCAGTCCACACAGCTCACTAACTGATAGAGATGAAATTCAGTGACGTAAAATAGGATAGTACTCAGCTACGAAACGTAAAGCGCAAGCTTCACGATAAACAGGACTTGAAGCAGTGAATAAATATTCTTTCATATGACGAGCGAATAATCTGTGACCCGAACAGTTGCCTCATTGCATTCATTCAACTTTGATTTAAGAGTCAATTGTTTGCTTTCCGCCTTTGGTATTGCTCTGATGATTTCATTCAGATAAACCATTGGCTTTTGGGACAGCAGTTTTGTTCAACTTCTCCAGTGCATCCTGCAAACAGCCTGGGAACCTTTTTCGTAGAATATTTCAAGACTGCGGCATCATAAACTAGAAGGAAAAGAAAGGCAAATTAGGAAATCAACTAAACGTTGCAACCGTTGTTCGGACACTTGAAACTAAGGTAGTTCGAACAGGGCAATTGCAACCTGATCACACCGACCGGGCGCTGGCAACAAATCGACGTCCCTTCTTATGTGTTGATATTGTTGTCGGTAGTCGCTAAGAGTTGGTAGTGACTCTTATAAATAAAATTCAGATGTGACGTTTGATAGAACTCATGTGTATATAGTAAACAGTAAGGTGTACGAGGGAATAAGGAATGAGCTTCGTTTACGTGCTATAGAAAGTTTCAGTGTTCTGTTACAACGAAACGCTTTTACACGCGCACAAAAAGTCTACGGTGGCTCACGAGAAAAACCTAGTGATTGCTCCCAACAATTCGCCACACTTACTAGTAGCGCTGAAAGCTTACAACCCAGTAAAGCACGTAAAAACTATGCCCCTCGAGTAAGTATCGTGCATATTTTCGTGATGCAAAACTTTATTCATTAGTAAAATACGATAAATATCTGGAGACGTTGAATGATTTATATCCCGGAAGTCATGCCTCGGTTTTCTGAATCGATTCTTAATCCCGTCCAGCGTTACTCCGTTGCACAGCCTTTATCTGGTTATGCGCTTTTCCGTGGACGTCCGAGGGCATCACAGCAATGGTCTTTACTATGGTTCCATGCTTCCTTTCCTATCTTAATTGAACCAAAATACGAGAAGCATTCACCAGTTGATCTCAGCTCTTGTCCTTCTCTTATCTGCATGAATTATGGACAGGCTGACTCAGTTTATTCTATAAGTAGTCAATACACGCTCTAAGAAAATAAAAGGAACGGACGATTTTGTTTCTTGGTCGTTTTCATTCACCCTGGATTCATACGCATCTCCATAGTAAATAACTTTAATGATTATTGCTTTTGTTACCGTTTGCATTATTGCCAATGACCCGCCAGATGTGGTTTCTGTGTTCCCAATTCGAGTTCGCTGTAAATTTTTTGCTGCCACAGTAAATCCCCGAGGCGTTCGAAGCGGTCATTTTTAGCATATTTTCAGAAGTGCATAGCATTTTTGACAATCTTCCTTTCAACAAGGGAAGTTTTAAAAAATCTGAATTTTCGCAGAACCTTCACCTATGATTGTCAAAGTCCCCAATTGGACCGATTGTGAAGCGCACCCAATAAAAAACCCAAGATCAACAATCAAAGGCTTATGACTGTAAATCACTGCGAATCAACATAACTATTCAGAATCATCAACATCTTGATCGGGAAATTTACCAGAAAAGTTAGTACTTTGGATAATATGATCGAAACTACCGTTCGATTACTTCAGCATTGACATGACTACAGATAAAACCCACCTACTCGGTTTAACATCGAGAAGGTTAGAAATTAAGGCAGGTGTGTGTATGATTAGACAAACCGGAGCCCAAAACACCCGTTGGCATAAGCCCAGACAAACAAAGCGATTTGGAATTCACAGGAACAATTCAATTTGTCACTAGTCTGAGGAAAATCAGTACATTCCACAGGGTAACTTCGATTAAATCCGTCAAAAGTCGCATGTACGCAAACTAAATGACCTCTGTAGGTCCGCATAGCACAATGATAGATCATCGACCAACGGTATCCAGATGTTTTTAGGTTATACGCGAGCGAATAATTCAGACAGAACTTATGAGATACATTTGATGTTAACATGCTCGAGTGGAATTTGCTGAATAAGGAAACCTGGAAAATACAACAGTTCTCCACTCCAAACTTCTGTTAGCTGAGCGCTCGATGTCACGTAAATTCTTGTGCGCTGCAGTGGTGAAGCTAACCAGTCCTCTAGAACATTTTGAAAGAACCAGTAAGCTCTCTCTTTATTCCTGTTATGTGCTAGTTAGCATTTGCGATATAAATTCACTAGTCAGAATATTTGGCAAATGTGACCTAGTCCATATTAGAGCAACAGGCAATAGGTAGTCAGTTGGGGTTATTTCGTTCCTACGAATTTCATGGCAGACGTTCAAAAAACACCACTTGAAGTTATCATAGTCCGTCAATCGTAGCGCTTATCCCTCCCGTCCGGAATGAATCTGAAATGCGAAATGACCGGTTCTAGTTACCACACACTCACCGTAAATCGATCAAGGATAGTTATTTCAATCCGAGCTGATGACCAGTGCCGAGGAAATCAACCAATTTATTGAATGAATTATTTATTTATTTAATAAATAAATTTAATAAATCCAAGTCAATAATCAGAATCAAGTTAGTTCACCAAGGGATGTAACATTCGAAGTGCGATTAATCGAGCCGTAAATTTAAACAACTCCAATAGGACGGACATTGCTACGGCAATCGACCAATATAGTAATGCGGCAGATGTATGCAAATGTTTAAACTATGGCCTAATTAAATCGATTGATTTCCAAATGTGATCAACCTCATGGTGACATATTTGCAGAAATGTTTAAATGAGCGCCAAATTGAGAGACGTTTACCACCAGCGGTCACTCCAAATCCACATCAACTTATGCCTTCCCCTATGTCACTGAGTGATAGTCGCAACACGTCTGTCCATGAACCAGCCAGGTCAGGTAATCCTGTTCAAGATGGAAGATTTATTCTTAGTCAATAGCCAAATAATTAGAAAAAACAATAATTATGATAAAACCAAACATCAGGGAAATCTGGATAGTGATTTTGATACCCGCAAGATTCATTCTTGACTTTCTAAAGGATTCAAACCGACTTGCCGGATAAGGGAGTGTGGAACTCGAGACAAATATTTCATTGAAGCCAGTCGTATTAAACTGGACACTGCACATGCAGCAGCTACCGCATTCTGCAAACCCCATCGCAAACGATTATAGTGCCATGAAGACAGGTGCGGTTTTCAGTTGCTAAATGACGATCTGACAAAAAGAGTTCGTTTTTCGCGGTTTGGGGGAAATACACATGACAAGCGTGAAATCAGAAAGAATAATCTGAAAGTCTGTGGACCGACGGTGGTGGCTGTTCTATGGTTTGGAGTTCAATTTCCGTGGATTTAAAATCAGAGTTAACCTATCCAGTAGGGAAGCAAGCAGCCATCAGCCTTTGCACTGAAAAAAAACAAAATTTTATTCTTCCCAATCCCGTGAGAACTTAAACAAGCAAGCCACGATTTTCTAGCATAGCGACACAGTAATTAATGCGTCAACCTCACTAAGACACACCTAGTGTGAAAGACAATAGCAAGATGATGGGGGTATTCTACAAACATTTCAGATGTGGACCACGCGGAAACTGTGCTGCGTGCCGTCAATGCCAGTGGGGAGTTAAGGCTCAAAAAGGTACAGGTAACGTGTGGGATCAGAAGTAAGAGAAGTAAGATCGGTCATCATTCATGGATGGCACAGGATCATAGTTAAGGCCACCACTATTGAATGTTGCGTTCGAATGACTAGAAAGCGGAAATTTTCTCAACTGTCCGTCTAAAACAGGATTGAAAGCTTTTCGCAGAACCTGGTAGATTATGTGAACTTAGTCGATTTATTTGGTCAATCGCAAAATTTGTGTATATAAACAATGCTTCATTAGACCAAATTTAACTTTACTCGAGGGTCGTTCTTAGAAGAAAAAGCCTACACGTATAAATCGTTGAAGTAACGGAAGGAGTTAGTGAAAGGTTCAACAATTTTAAGAAATACTAATGGGCCCCGATAACAAAAATCGGATACATCTTGCCGGCATTCTCTGGTGGCTATTGGAGTCCTGTTATATTTTGTGGTCATGTTTTGACTGAGAGTAGTTTTTAACGTGAAATTAATGCGGTCAATTTTCCAAATGAATGGCTCGCTATTCTCCATTGACTTTTCACATAAGAAAATAGTAAAGGTCGAAGACTGGATAGTGAAATGCTTTCCTTACGTATGCTCACTTTTTCCTAGATGTCCCTAATTCCGTTTGCCTCAGTCTGTTATTACGCGACTTTCAGTTTAAAATAAGAGTGGAATTGTTGAAGTTCAGTGGGGTAACCCTTGATCGCTTTGTGAACCCACGTTCAACCAATGAGGGGTTAAGATGAATGGGGTCACACATGGTTTTTATTGCCAGTGATGAAACGTTATGACGGTAAAGCGAATTTCAGTAAATGAAACAAAAATAAGGAAAACCATCCCGAAGTCCAATGCAAACTGAGAGGATACTGCTTGTTTTTAGTCTCACGGGCTATTCTGTGCTTTTAACCTAATTCCTTTTGTGCCAGAATGTTCATCCATCATGAACTACGATGATTCATCATGTGCGTCCATGGTTTGCCAACCTTGGGTTGCCTATTCTCTTAATCTTTTCGGGGACTATTGGCATAGAATGTCAGTATGTAAACCGTAGTGTTTTCTATTTATTTATTTTCATAACGAACAAGCATGGTCTGCAATTTCAGCAGCCACATATCAAGCCTTGTCTGGTGTTCAAACGGGTCTTCAAAACAACGCCGTATAAAGCCGATTCAATTAAATAACTCATCGCCTCATACTTGCGGTCCAAATCTGTCATCCCTACTTACTTGTTAGAAAAAAGAATACATGTTTTCCCTTTCTTCCATTTTTTCGCACTGCGAGCGTCCAGCACTCGAGGAATAAGAGCATGATATTTTATTTTGGCTACTGCTCAGGACCACGGTAGTCATTGGGTAATTGGGGTAAATAACTTCGAGATGACCATACCTCACTTCGAACTACACTACTTTTACCAACTACAGGTGATTTGTTTGCGCAAATGGTGATTGTTCGAAAATCTTGGTATTAGTAAACTGCTCTTGATTGTGCAAATAAACAGCGAATACCTCGAGTTCTTAAATAACCTAGCCCGTTGTATTGGCCTGTTTCCAAAGGCGTAAACGTCTCCCAGGGTACACTACTGTATCCGTTCTCCATCCTATTGGCACTCTTCTTGAACAAAGATTTATCACAAATTGAAGGAGCTCCGTAACTCTATTGTCAATGAACTATATTGTTAGTTATGAACTATTTTCCCATTCATCTGCTTTTAGTCAAAATTTTCAAGATGGTTCATTCAAGTTGTTTTTATTGCTGAACCCCCCCCCATCTCTCTGGTTCAACGCGACGTGAAATGTTAGTAAGATAAAATTTCGGGTAAAGTTATAGATGTTTTATTTCAATTTAACGTGTACCAAAAAAACTTGGTGGTAATATCCGCGTCAAAAGAAATACACAATAAAATCTTATGAGACAGTAGTTTGAATTATATCAGTAATTCAGTTTGCTTTGGGTTCTGCCGGCACTTCTTGTTGGAAGCACGAAATGGATAAAAGTCTTCAATGCATTGGAGCATATCGTCTGCATAACATTTTAAATTACGCCTTGAATATTTAATCTAAGTAATTCAGCTTACTCTAGTCCACATAATAACTAGCCTCGCTTTAATATATTGCCGTTTTCCTAGCTCGTTCATGGTACCTTTCACTCGACAGTTATGTAAATGGTCTCTATGTTGCCAAGTGGATTGTCTCCAATAATTGTCATATTTTGTCTTAAATAATGAAACAATTTTTGCATCGTTCTCACAGCCCATTAGACACTTTATTAGCAATTCACGTCGGTTATCCTGTGATTAGCTACAAACTATTATCATTTGAGGCATTTCTTGTTCTCTAGAAGGCCAAGGAAGTAGTCGAATGTTAATCTTAACGATCAATACCTACCGCAATATTCTATGATACGGATCTAACTGAGGTTGTTTCGTTCTGGCCTTCGCTATATGGCTCCAGTGCATCGTCCAATATCAATGAGGTTAACCCCATTGCCAGGCGCATTCCATAGGTCACAGTATCTATGTGCTATATCCATTGAAATGTTCGCATCCAGCTGTTGAGATAACTTGGGTTCACAAAACAGTAGCTCCACTTGCATTCATGCATCGGATGAAGTGTCTTCGAGCACACAAAAGGTTCCATTGACAATCACCACTCTAAGGTATCTGTGGTTTCAACGTGACATGCAACCACTGATAAAATGTCAAATATACACAGCAGCATTGTGATCGATTCGGCTATACAACCTCGAAGCACGTTCACTGACAGTTGATGAGAGACTTTCGGTGTTTGAATACCATTTTCTTCGAGTTATTTGTTTAATATGTCTAGTGCATTTTCTGAGTAACTCAGAGGACGGCTGTGAGATAGTTATGGGTTCAGTCATTAGGATAGGCACTCAGTGTGAATGGGTTAAGGTGATTAGGACGTTTTAAGCACCCTCACAGACCGACTGTCTTGTTGTACGCTGTTCCCCGAAGCAGACGCTAGTTTGATACTGTATCGTCTTGGTCATTCGATCTGCTGGAAATAAGGCATGAAAACCTCAACCGGTTTTGTTGGCTTGTGCGGATGTAGTTAGGCCATCGGGTTTGGGTCCACGAGATCCCTCCAAACGATAATTAGAAACAGTATGTGGTATGGTTCATTATTGCAGTCAGTTATGTTCATAAGCTGAAATTATTATATCGCAATCAATCTTTCGGTAGACCCATTTGCTTCTTATTCTAGTCAATGGTTCTTTGGGAAATCGACCAAAACAAGAGTACGTTAGTACAAGATTTACACTTGTAAAAACTGAACTGAAACTGCCCCGAAATAATTATTAAACTGCATCTTCTGGCATATAACTTCATCCTCCTGAAGTTATTTTAAACATTAGTTCTTAAGCCTGTTTAGTCATCTGATGATCTCTGTGATGACTGTCGGTCCGCTTGGCGCAACCATCTATCAACCCGACACGCCCCTAGACAACTTAACAATGTCTTTGTCCCCCACTTAATCAAAATGGTGAATCTTCCGTTTCTTTGGTTATATGTGTGATTCCGTGGCGTCGACAAAACGCTTTCACCCAAGTGCTCAGTACTAGTTGGGTTTTAGAAGCCGCGGTCTGACCTTTATCGTAATTCTTGATATTCCGTCATTGGTTCGAAATGAAACAGGTGACCTTTCAGAGAAGTATCCACCGACAGGTTACGCTTCCCCTCTAACTATAACTTACGCTAGACGAGAGTTTTTCATTTACACGCATTAACCGAGCTTCTGAAGGTATTATAAGGACTATTTTGGCATTGCTACGTACAGGCTGTTCAATATCGAATGGTCTATATCGATAGTTGGAGATTCGCCAATGTATGTTGCTTGTAGCACAGGCTTGCGTCATCTGGAAAAATATCTTATCACACTCACATAGCCATGTAATTTTAACTAACAATTGTTGATGATCTCACATGGTACAAAAGATTCCTCCGTTTTATTCTTTTTCGTCTGAATGAGAAGCAATCACCAAGATTAATCTAAGCAAACAAATGATCAGATTAGATCTGAAAAATAGAACATAATGCGACCCCATGAGGTATGTGGATGTTAGAAGGGTGTTAATTTTACCTCAGGTTACAGCTACCGACCTGCGGCCAGTGGTTACAAATCAGTTACCCGCAACGTTAAACTTAGGGAGTGGGAAAGCACCTGGATCAGACTAGATTACCAATTTACTCGAGATGATCCGTTCCGTGACCCGAAGTTTGAGCGCAAGGTCAATAGCAAACAAATAATGTTTTGCTCATAAGCCTTCGCGCAAGTTACTTCAGCTGCGGAAAAAGAAAATGTGTTCCGACCCGTGTCTACCAAACTATGGCTAGCGTGTAGAAAACGATGCCCAGTGCTTAAGCTACTGAAAATCCGTGAAGTAGCAATCTAATCATTATGATTAGTGAGTGCAACGGAAGGGACATGCTCCGTGTATACCGTATGGGAGGAACTGAGAACCATCGGTCTGAAATTTGGAGTGGCATAAATTCACATAAGCACCCACCATATCAAGTGTTGTGATGAGACAAACTGCTGCCAATCACCATGAACCACAAAAGAGATCAGAGGATTTGAGGTTCGAATCTCCAAAATTTTGGGTGGCAGATGCCTAGTCTACCAGGCCGCCGCCGGTCTAATATACAGTATAAATCATAAGACTACAATTCTTTCTCCGTCTTCGGTAGTGTTTCCTTTTAGCTGCTTTTACCTCACCTGTTTTCAGAGGGTTGGAAAATTGAATTCCTACATACTTATGCTATGACGGTATATGTACGCACACAATTCATCGACGTCTTTATTTAGAAATTTTTGTTCTCCATAATTGTACGCAAAAGAGTCAATATGGTTTCCGTATGGTAAGCGCGACTTTTTCCAAACTGCATAGGCATGAATATACAAACTGATATTTCACTGATCGGAAAGTTTGCTTACCAAACACACATATATATAAATGAAAATAGACTTATATGCATAATTATGTATGTGTAGGTGCCCAAGTAGAAATATAAATATATATATATATGTATGCACATATATGCATGCATATATATATTTGCTGCTTCCACATAACCGAAGTAGAGATTATAAAGAGTATATTCAAAATATACAGAGAAAAATTTATTGACATATTTGTTTTATCAGTGCACTGGACTATCAACCCTGGAGTCCCCTGTTTTATCTAACTCGGCCATCAAAGATTCCGGTTGTTCTGCAGGTCACAAAATGTGAAACATTCCATTTGATGCTTCATAACAAAAACAGTCCGAAAAACGTCCGTAGTGGCTTCGGAAGTTTAATGGGGCCGTAGCAAAGACTATTAATGAGAGTCTACTAAGGACCAACGCACATATACTGGAGCCATGTTGTTGCACACACTGATTTGAAAAAAGCACAGAATAGCCCGTGAGACTAAAAACAAGCAGTATCCTCTCAGTTTGCATTGGACTTCGGGATGGTTTTCCTTATTTTTGTTTCATTTACTGAAATTCGCTTTACCGTCATAACGTTTCATCACTGGCAATAAAAACCATGTGTGACCCCATTCATCTTAACCCCTCATTGGTTGA